>JAHVYC010000159.1:13487-103392 GCA_020623665.1 Calonectria multiphialidica
CCCCCCCCCCGAAATATCGGCTGACTGACAACTGACGCTCCCCAAGGAAAAACGAGTGCCATGGAGACCACACGGGAATGATTGTGGGGGAGAAGATCATCGTGCAAAACCTGTGCCCGAGATACCCCTGGCAGAGGAGGGCGTCGTCGGTCAAATGCTGCAGCGGGGATTTCGACGCCCACTGGTGTGCGGACCCGGGAAAACATCCGGTGTGCACAGATTGAGACGAATATGGGAGTTTATCAACTGGAGCATTCACTTTTCGGGGCGGTTTTTTAGTTCTTGGTTGAGGTGGGTTGAGCGGAGCTGGGTCAGCTGGATGAGAGCCTTTGCGATGTTTGTGGTACGGCGTGGAACCAATTGCATCCTGAATTCAAATACAGAATGCGAATAACGAAATGGGGTGCGGTAATATACAACGCAGATGTTCCATGGTGCCTTATCGAGGGTATATTGCGAATATAAGAGGCAGAATAGATGATTGTAAAGGCCCTGACAGTCAGGAGTGAAGGGCGTTTGAGACAAGCTTCAAGTACGAGAACACGCGCACGGAATTGAATATTTATTTACGTTTATTTATGTTCATTTACATATATTTATATTTATTTATGCTTATTTATTTCTGTTTGGTTATGCTTGGTTATATTTATTCATACTTGATTACATTTATTCATGACAAATTACAAACTAAGAGAACACACCTGAGTTCACAATCACCTTCGTAATATGGTCAGAATCCGGCATGGGCAGCTTTGAACCCACGTAACATGTATCCCAAGCGCACCCCCAGTCCTTGTTCCCACTGGTGTCTGGGGGGTTGGGGGTTGTGAGAGAGCCAGGCAACGCAGGCAGGCGCACTTGCCCAGCACGGCTGCCAAGATCAAAACTGGCAATGGCAAACACTGGCAGACAGTGGAAGTGGATGGAAACTGATGAGATGGCCTGCCTGAGGGTCGGTAGCCTTTAAAATTAGGCATTCAGGGCTCGTATAAAAAGGCTTCCTTCTTTCTTCTTCCTCTTTCGATCTTTGCAACTGCACCACACCATACCACCACACTTTGCCACTGCATTTCGCGGCGTGCACACTCTCAAAGCGTGCACGCCGCGAAGACAAGAACGCCCTCAGAGTAAGTATACACCTTATCCGGGCATGAATCATCCTCTGATTTCCTTAGTATGTCGAATATACATAATCATTTTACTTTCATACAAAGTGGCACCGGAACAACAGGTCCCCCCGGGGACAAGGGGGGGAAGGGCCCAAGGCCCCCCCCGACACCCAAGACATCGGGTGTGATTTGTAACTATGTGAGTTACTACTACTTATTCGCATCTCCTTTTCTCCATTTTCTTGCCTCTTTCTTTATAGATTCTAACGTTATTCGTAGTGCAAGAAACGTTGACGTACTGCCCGAAACTGCTGCAAAAAAGATGCCACCCAGGGCACCAGGGAACCACCCCAGACACCACGGGAACCACCCGCGGCACACTGGCGCCTGGTGAGAAGGAGGTCCACAAGGCCATACAATCTTGGACGGAGGAAATGGAAATGGCTGAAATTGATAGTTATTTTCCCCGTTTGTTTAAAACTCCCCAAAATACATATTTCATATCTGGTTAAGCCTGCTGCTTGTCATTAATATTGCTTGAGACTCTCATCCTAAGTGAAGACGAGTCTCCGATACCCTCAACTCATCGTGGTACTAGACATTTATTGCTTCATTTCTTTTTAAATCTTGTAGGCCCAAGCTTTTCTCATTTCACCCAGCTAGTTCTGATCTTGTTCACACTTTATTAGGGAGGACATCAATCGGCTGCTCGCTTGCTCCGACTGCTAGGTGCAATTTAATATGCATTGCACGGCTGCAAATGTGTTTACAACAGTCTCACTATCGACCCTGTTTGCTGTGGCCATGGTTGCGTCACTCGAAGAGTTGGTTACCGGTCGGCGATACTGGTAGGTCTGGATCGCTTGCTGAGTAAATGGGCTGATCCCGATGGATACGATGGCTACTAGTATTGCAGCTAGATCCAGGGAAACACGAAACAGGATGAGGCGAAGGAGGTTAAGGGAGCCAAAGATGCCGCGGGAGGCGTCATTGAACAGCTGGACATCCCGCATGGAACGAGGACGAAGCGAGATCCAGTCCCGTTTGAGTTGGCCCACAATCTGGAAAGCTACAAAGGCGAAAATGGCTCAGAAAATCGTCGCGAGCACTGTAATCAGGGCGTTAAGGGTGATGTTGCTGCCCCAGTTTGGCTGTCTCTTCTTGCGAAAGCCGTTGACGATGAGGATGATAGCGAGCAGGAGGCAGATTGGGAGTCGGCGGACGAGTTGGGGCCGTCGACGGAACAGGTGCCACCGTGCGCGAGTCTATTGAATAGTCTCTGCCGTCCGGTGCCAAGAGTGGGTGAGAGACTTGTGGACGGCTTGCTGGCTGTCATTCTGTTGTGGATTGGGTATAAGTTATGATGGCGAGTTTCAGCCGCCAACAGTATGACAGTCAAAAAGCACACACATCTTGGATTGTGCGAGGTTGAGCAGACTTTTTGTCACCCGATTTAATCATAGTCATATAAAAACACAAAAAAACTCAAGGCGATATCCTGGCAAAGCTAGAACAACACACTCTAGTAGTGCGCTTGGTGGGTTCGGCCTTGCTGCCAAAGCGTGTCACGCTCCAGCCGGGAATAGACCGACAAAAGAAGGCGGCAGCATCCCCGTTGGAACGTCGCTGCGAAGGGGGCTGAGCGACTGCAAAGCACAGGCAGTGAAACGCTGCGAGCCCACAAAAAGTCCCCAGCCCCTACTCAGCCCTGTAATTCATGACCGTACGTGGTCCAATCGTTTCAACCACGGCCTTGGAAGACTCTGTGGGCCAAAGAAGAGCTGGTACGCAACGCACTACACGCGCTTAGTTCCAGCGCAGTAAACCCAGGCATGCGAGCTAGTATACAAAGAAATTCAGGTATATCATATCAGCATTTACAAATAAGTACCACAAGACAAGGCTTAGGGCCGGAAATTTTAGCCGACCCATCCAATTCATTCGGCGGATTAGTTCGGCAACCTACCGAGCAATTCATGACCTGTGCAGCAACAGACAGCTCACCGGCGCTACACTGATAAGTTACGACCGAAAAAAATTAGCTGTTATTGCTATAAAGATGACCTTCCCATCAAGTGAGCGCACCAAGGCAAGCTGGTCTCGAGGATCGACACTTCAGCTAGTGGATTAGGAAGCAACTCCGATCCTATCATATCGAAACGCTATAAATACACAACTCACATGCACTATGAACATTTTGCATCTATGGCCGACTTTTGGTGTATATGTACTAGTTTTGGTGTGCCTGCTCACTGCTGTGAACATCGTTTTTATGAGTGCAAGGTAGCACTTGTTCAGCCAGCCGTCTCGCCACACCGTGTGCTACAGTGATTCGGCCGTTCTCTCACCCCCTCCCGGAAACATCTACCGACGTAGTTAGGCCGGTGGAATAATACCCAAATGAATGCTGGGGGTTTATTAAGTCCTAGGAGACTGGTTTCGGCTTGCACTCAATGGTTGGTGGCACCTACATTATTATGGTTGAACATATGAAGAGACAAAACCCAAGCAGGTAGATGGAGTACGAACGTAGGAGTACACTTGGGTCTGTAACCGGCCACAGTCAAACATCAATTATCTCCGGGGGATGATGAATAATGGGAAGGTATTCCTCTGCCGAGGCCGGTGGTGAGACTCGTGCGAGTCTGCAAAAAGAAAGAACAATTGCGTCGTACGGAACTCGAATCCGTGCCTCAACTTATCACAATGGAAGAGTTGAATCCTAACCCCTAGACCAACAACGCTTTTGGATGACAGGCGGGGACCAAAATCTGCCTATGACCCTATCGAGATACGTGTTCAGTTGGTCGAAAAAAAAATGTCGTGAGGGTGGCAAAAAGTGTGCGTCGTACGGAACTCGAATCCGTGCCTCAACTTATCGCTAATGGAAGAGTTGAATCCTAACCCCTAGACCAACGACGCTTTACATTTGATGCCACCTTTTGTCTCATGGGAGCTTATGTACTCTCCATGTTGCAGCATGTGCACGGACCACACCACTCAGCCAAGCCGTTAAGTTGGCTCCCCCACTCAATCTGGCGATGAACTGGTTCGGGCCTTGTCCAGTGCTCGCCGGCCCGCTCCGATTAGCTTTTGCTGGTCTGGCCAAGGTTAACGAGATCCATTTATCCCTGTAAGTGCGATGTATTGGGACTACGATACTATGATATGACATAAATAAGATAAATAAAATAAGATTCCACCCTGTTCTTCCATTTGAATCATGAGAACGATGCCGTAATTTTCCAACTGTACGCCGTCTACCCGTTTAACCTAAACAGACCGCTTCGACCTGAACAGGTGGTGGCCGAACAAATACCAACACCTATTTATCTTGACCCTGCTCGCTACTATAGACGACAGAGCCTGAAAACAGCCTATTGCGCCAACGAGTAGGGGCAGAAACTGTCCAACGGAACTGACGTCAGATAAACCCTGGATATCGTTCACGTCGACCAAATATTCGACCAGCCCGATGGAGAACCCAATCAGGGTGAGCGAAAGCGCTAGTAGTCCAAGCTCGATCCGCGGTCTCGCATGCGGATCGGGACCCGGTTTGTCTTCATGTTTGTGCCTTATCCCGAGCAGATTCCATACGAGAAGAGCGGTAGAGATGATGAGGCCAAACACGGCGAAAATCTTGCCAAAGGTGCGGAATCCGCCCGTGATGGAGTGGCCGCCAAAGAAGACAATCTGGTCCTTGGTGTTGCAGTTCTCAACCTGCATCTGATCGATGCCCACAAACCAGAACCAAACGCCGTACGCTGCGAGCGCTGTGTAAAAGACGAAGCGGAAGACTCCAGAGAGTTTCCCCCTGTGGCTCACGCCGTTGCCCGTCAGGCTGGACAGGGAGCCGCAGAGGAGGACTTGGGTGACGACCGATGCAACGGGGCTGCCCCCGCTTGTCGATTCGGTGCAAATGCCCAGGAATATGGAACACTGGACGATGAGGTTCACGACCCGAAGCTCAGATTCGTCGTGCGGTTTGAAAATGGTGGTGAGCAGCTGGGCGAACCATTGGGTATACAGACCGACCCTGACGCCGATGCCGTAGAGGTCGGAGTTCCCTTCCAGCACGCACTTCGCCATTTCGGTTTCGGTGGGAGAGAAGGGTAGGGGGAGAGGCGACGCGCGACTCTGGTCTTGCAGAGCTGACGATTAGACCACTACAAGGAGCATTTCACGGGGTTTTGAGGCAGTTTTTAAGAGTGAGGCCCCAGATCGTAGGCGCCGACCGAGAAGAGGGCTGAGGGGCGCAAGCTGGGGTCAGACAGCCCTGCAGCCGGGGAGGGGGGCGCGGTGCGGCTGAGCTGTAACATGCATGGCCGCCATTCGTTGGCTCGACTTTGCGAACCAAGTGCGGCGCGACGTGACCCTGGGTCGCATTCTACAGACCAGGCTGTTGGTGGAGTAGTTAGCCGCCTTAAAATCGCCTTGTGCAGCCGGCTTCCCCTTCAGCTTGCATTTGGGCGGCTGTCTTTCGCAAAAGCCCTCGCCACCGCCTTGGCGCAGCAGCCGGAGCCTCACTGCCCTGCGCTGGAAGAGCGTCATTGGAGTTTCCCGGCACATTCTCCCGCCTCTGCCAGGGCACATCGTATAACTATTGCCGGGCCCGAGAGCGACTAGCCTGAGTGCCTTGAACACTGCCCCATCCCCTCGATTATCCTCTCCCCCCCAGCAGCCCGGATTAAGGTTGAAATACTAGCCTACCCACATCCGCGCGCAACCACGGCCGAGATCAACCCCGTCTCTTCATCCATTGCACCATGGCCGCCGACCAGATCACGCAGGGCTTTGTCCATGTGCTAAATCACAACCTCTTCGAGAGGGCTAACAGTAGCAAGGCATGCGAAGTCACGGGCAACAGCGACCTTTACGGTCTCGGCAACCGCATCGGCATCTATCTCCAGATGGTGACGGTTCAGCTGTCGTCGCTCATTACCAGGATATCCCCCACCACAGAGGCCGAGGACCATATCGGGCAGGCCACTGTGATTTTTGTCCTCTCTACCATCATTGTCCTCATCAAACTCATCAAAGAGAGCAGTCTTAATGCCGTCGAGGTCGTGCCCATCCTGGGCCTGCTGTTTGCCCAGGTCGGCGTCTGCAGGGTATCAATGGGTTCCAAACTGACGCTCCTCCTCTACATTGCCGAGCTTCTCTTTGTCCTCGGCTTTTTTACCTGGTTTTGGTGGAAGGGAATGGACGGCCTCCCGAGAGACTGCACACATGGCTATGCCTTTTTCTTCGCCAAGGTCAGCATTTGGGGATGGTTCCGCACCTTTAACAAGGTCATTGCCATCATATCCGTCATCTTCTCTAGCGTTACCTACATTAGGAGTAAGTGGCCCTGTTATAGAACCATCTTTATTGCCTGGGCTAATTTGGCGCTGCAGATGTGGTAATCTTCGTCGTCATGGTGCTCTCAGGCGATGTCGACCCTGACCTGCTCAAGGAATTGGGAGTCACCGGCGGGTTCGAGCTGACGCTCAACATCGGTATCATTCTTTTCGTGGAGCTCTCCTTGAAGTGGAACAACATCACCGAAGTTCATTCCTTGAGCAGTCCAGGCCAATTTATGCCATTTTTTATTGCTCTGGCTCAACTCCTCAGCACAATTTGGAAGCTTCTGAAAGTCCTCGGGAGCGACGAGGAGGAAGAATCAGAAATAGAAGGTAAGCTCTACACCCGTTGTTGCATCCGATTTCATGCTGACCCATGATTGCAGAAAGTAAACTCGAATGCAAATGCGACGGACAGCCTGGCTCTGGATTACCGGACGAGGAGAGTGGAAATCAGGAACCCAATTCGGTAGTGGCGGCGGAAAGTGTCAGCAATGAAGATAACGATAATGCCCAAGAAGGAGAAAAGGAAAAGGCTTGATGAATTTGATGATGATTTTACGTTTTGGATACAGGATTAGCGAAGCCCCATCTTTACCAAGGAAACTATTAACCTAAGGCCAATGCCTCGGGCAAAACAAATATACAAGCATATATTAAACTTTTTTTTTTGTAGATACCGTGTCGAATCGCTGAACACGATGTCATAATGCTTTAATCGTTGCCAAATGCACGTTTCGATTCTAGGGTAGGTCGACCCAGAACTTGGTAAGTCATGTCTCGGCTGTTACAACCCAACGACATCTCGTGCATATTTCTTCGCGTCAAGTAACGGTGGTAGGTTTGGGGATTTTAAGGCAAAGTCGCTATATATAGGCTTCACAGTCTGATTTTGGAAGACTGTGCCTCGATGCGGACGTGGAAGAGAGTTGAGAATCGGAAACTCGAGTGAGGAATAACGGCTGGACACGTAGTTTAAAATGTTGGGCCTGGTAAATACCGATTGATATATGGAGAAACGGAGCGGCCCAAGCTGCGGGTCTGATTCATCAATTCACGAGCCTTCGTGGCTGCTAATTAAGGTAGAGATCTGCATTGTGAGGGCGGGATGAGACTCAACTCGCACAACTTGCGCGCTTGGCGGCCGATAAGGTCGACAATTCGCAGAATATGGGACGGTATTGTGTCAAAGTTTTTTTTTGGAGTGTTTTTTCTTGAAAGAAAATAGAGCAAAGTCCCGTCGTCGTGGGCCCGGCATGATACATGTGAGCCCGAGACGTGTGCTCATGGATCGGCATCGTACGACCGCTGAGGCGTAGCAACTTGCCTCACTGACGACTCACTAATGAGGCCTTCGACGCTGAGGCCGCTGCTCCGGAGCAGCAATTGCATCATGGAGAGAGGGCAATGTGTGCTTTGAAAATTGACAAGTACGAAATGAGATGCACGGGGAAACATGATGAAGAATCTCGAGTGTGATCATGACATCTGTTTAAGGGTGGCAGGTGCCATGACACGAGGCAAGGTTTGTGAGATGACGGTGAGCCTCCCCGGGGCCGCAACTTGAGAGATTGAGCAATAAACGGAGCCTCACATGTCAAAGCGAACGGGCCGGTCCCTCGATCTCATTCGCCAATGGCTCCCCTGAGCATCGTCTCTTCGTCTGGGGAAAGCCTGCGCTCAAGCCGGGCTCCGGGCGCGAATGGCCTCATGTCCCGGGTCCTCTGACCGGCCCATTTTCTTCTTGCCACCCGGGGTCAGCCAACGCAAAGAGGACATCTCGGGACGGATCTGTACGTGGCCAGTTGTGCGTCCCCCCCTAAGCACGCCGGGCGCCTGATGATCTGCCATGGACGGCGCCGAAAAAGGGAGTGTGTGACTGCTGTCGGGTGGCCCCGCTTGGATGATCAGATGGTCAGCAAAGCAACAACAACACCAAAAGGTAAAAAAAGAAGAAAAAAAAAAGAAAAGGGAGCCGTGATGCCCAAAGCTCTACCGTACGGCTCCGTCGACAGCTGGCGATGGCTTGACCCGGACCAGACCGAGTAAAACTGATGGCAAATGGGTTGGTTAATGGAGCAGTCGCGCGGAGACTAAACTCAATTCCGACTGTGCGGGCAACGCGCAGGCAGAGTGCAGTCAGAGTGCAGGCAGTGCAGGCAGCGAGGGGAACCTGTTCAAGCACAGGTGCCGGAATCCCTGTCGACCTGGTTCCCCAATTGGGGCGACAGTGGCCCAACTCCTCCCAGGTTGGCGGTTTGCGCATGCAGTTCAGCGCAGTTCAGTACGGCCCCAAGCCCCCCAAGCGCACCCAAGAATACAGTGCAGCCACCATGTTTTTTACCGGGTCCCCCCGCTGTCAGAACCCATGCGCGGCCAATTGCCTTGACGACATTTGCATCTGGCCTCGCTGGGGCGCGACAGGGGTTCGACCGCAGAGGAGGGATCCCCGGAATCGCCCGAAAGGGCTGATGGCCAGGGGAGCAGCACAGTGATCATACCACTGTCGAACTATCAACACGCAACCGTCGAACAATACCGCACCACATAGCACCGAGCCCTCATAGCTTCTATATAATGCTCGAACGCTTTCACTGGCCATAAATCATCATCATCATCAGTCTCGAGTTCACTCAGATCTCATCTACATCAACAAAGCAAATCACCACTCTTCGCTTATCACTTACAACACTACCACACGTTTCACCAAACGTCTCACTTACACCAACAAACAACACCACCACCAATAAAAACAACCCCCCCACATTCAAAATGGTTGCTCCCACCGCTGTTCCCAAGATTGTCCCTCTCTTCATGGTTGTCGGAAGTGGTTAGTCTCCTCCTTTTTTCCCCTTTGGCCCTCCCCACCAAGCAGTTGAACCCGACTAACACCCAGTCTTCGCAGCTGCCGGCATCTTCACCTTCGTCAAGGGCCAGCTCTCCTACACATCGAGTCAGTTCGACCGATCATTCGACAAGTACAACACCCACGCAAGCGAGGCCAACCGCAAGGCCGCCTTCACTGGTGCTGTCGAGGACCCACGAACCAGCTTCTACAACGTCCTCGGCTGGAGGAAATAGACATTGAGCCGAATAAAGACTCTTCTTTTCTCCGACGACACACCCACACACACAAACGCGGCGGCGAATTATTTTTCTCTTTTGTACATACGCATTAGGGCTAGATACCTGAAATGGACTGGCTAGACGGAACCACATACAGACGGGAGCATGGAGTATCGATACCAGTCATTAATTTGAACATTTGTTAAACTTCATCTGAGTTCTTCTCTATTGTGCAACTTTGATGTTAACCTTGATCTGGGGATAGACAGGCATTGGCTTGTGAAAAGTCCAAAGCGGAGGGGCTGAGGGGACACCATGACCTCGAACCCAACGATTTGGTTCTTTATGTGTTCCAGTGTTTCCTTAAAATGGACCTCGTGTTTCCAAATTAAGCTATCGAGCAACTTTAGGTCTGAGCTTGGCGTATGCGGGCCGTTCCACTAAACTTGTCAAATGCATGCAGACACTGGAGTCTGCCACCCACAGGGATGCGCCAGCGAGGATGTGGGTGGTAATTAGGCGACGAAATGTCACCGCAAGTTACATCGAGGAGCAGCCCTAAATGCGAGCCAATCGAGATGCGACAGAATGACCGATATTTTTTGATAGTTTATCATCCCTGCTTTAACCGAGTTATAGGTCGGGGGACCTGCAGCATCAAACACAGTGCAAACAAACACACAAGACTGCTAGGCCACAGGAGTGGGACTCGGCTCGCCAGTTTACAGGGGAACCACCAAATGTGACCATGGCCTATTTGGGGGTCTTATCAATTGCGATGCCGGGATTGAACAGAATTTGATCGGAACCAAGTTGTATCCTGTTCTCCTAGCAAAATGCAACGAGGAATTTCATAACAATTTCAAACGCAACGTAGAAAACCGGTGAAGTCGACTCTTTAATCGGCGAAATTCAAGGTGCACGAAAATATTTGACAATGTGGTATCGGGATGAAGAGAGATTGAAACCCATGCGACAGCATGATCCATGATGATTAATTTTCAGTATGATATTCCTTGCGAAACACGATGGGAAGACTGTGCAATTTTGATCCTTCTACTACCCATGCAGCTAACGGACAAAGACTGAAAATTATTGCTTGTTATCCAAATCCCTGTTCTCTTCTGTATGGATGCTTCCACCGTTGGATCGTTCGACGTCGGTTTCGGGCTTTTTGGCGTTGAAAACTGCGGAGCTGTTACTGAATGTTCCCTTTTGATATTGCGGTCAAGTGGAACTGATGACTTACGGATTTCCATCTCCTCGAGAGACAGCCCCTTTGTTTCTTTGATAACTAGGAAGGCGTAGACGACGAGCGCGAAGTTGAAGATGGCAAACATGAGGAAAGTTTTCCAACCCAGGTTGTCAATAGCGTGAGGGGTAATTTGGGAGAGGGCAAAGTTCCAGAGCCACTGGGTGGCCGTTCCGACCGCGATACCACCCTCTCGAATACGCGTAGGGAAGATTTCACTCATGTAGAGCTGGAAAGTTGATGTTAGCGCAATCTTTGGTGCGTGGATTGATAGTGCATGCTTACCCATGGCACGGGACCCCATGAGATGTTGTACGTCACTATTGATTTGATTAGTTCGCATGAACCCAGTGTCGGTAGGTACTGGCAGAAACTCACTCGCTTCCAAATAAATCATAGTGAGAGAAGCAACAGAGGCGGAAGTAATGCCACTGTCGGTTGAGGGAGGGTGGGTTGCAGTAATAACTGCAACAATGAGCATGTAGATGCCCATTCCAAAGGCACCCCCGATAAGAGACCATCGTCGACCAATTCTTTCAACCAGGAACATGAGGAAGAAGAAACAAGAGACCACCTTTACGAGACCGAAGAAACCACTGAAGAGATAGGCGTTCTCTCCGGCTCCCACCGCATTGAATACCTGGGGCGAGACTAGGAGCAGTTAGAAGACATTTTTGTGGGCATATAGAGTCGAGATCTTACAATAGGCTAGAGAGGTGTTTCCGGTAAGTTGCACACCTGAATTAATATCAGCATGATAAAACTCTAGCAGGCTAGAATACTCCATGGAATACGGACCGATTTGGAGAGTGATGACGAGAAACATGCGCCATCTGTTGGCAGGGAGAAGAAACTCCTTCCAAGTCAGACCTTCCGTGATGCGCTCTTCCTCAGCAATACCGGCTAGAATCTCGTCCATTCTAAAGGCAAGTTTGTTAGCAGCTTCCACAGGGAAAGACGTGATTTTCCGACATACTCTTCTTGAACTTCGGCTGTCAATTCTCCACCTCGAACCCAGACTAAAGACTCCAAGGCCTCTTCGCGTCGTCCAACCTTGGCTAGCCATCGCGTGCTCTCTTTGGTCAAGAGCATTCCGAGACCGAGAAAACCACCGGGAATCAGCTGAAGGGCGACCGGGACTCGCCATTGGGTCGTGGTTGGTTTCATGTGCTTCTCAACGCCGTAGTCGACCCAGTAGCTCGTGAACACGCCGAGGGTGAAGAAGAACTGGAACATGCTGCCGAGCTTGCCACGGATCTGGCGCGGCGCCATCTCGGAACTGTACATGGGGATAATGACGGTTGCAATGCCCACGCCGAGTCCGGCAATGGTGCGGCCGGCGTACCAGCATCCTATGCTGTTGTTCGGGAAGAATAGCTGGAGAATGGCACCGACGTTGAAAATGAATGAGGCGAGAACGATGGACATGCGGCGTCCGTATCTCGCGGTAAAAGGCCAGACGAAGAAACAAGCAAAGAAGGCTATTGCCAGTGGTGAGTATCAAACTTGCGCAAGATTGCGCATGGCTGATGGAAACTTACCTCCCGCCTGGAGCAAACTGGCAGAGTTGGAGCTTACAGTCGACTTGCTCTTGGCGGTCACGCCCATGTCCCGTTGGAAACTCTCGAGGCCGAGAACACCTCCTACAATGCCCGTGTCGTAGGCAAATAGGAAGGAGCCAATGCAGCTCAGGGCCACAAGGTATGAGGCTCGGAATGTTCCAAGCTGTGACATGATTGAGATTATCGAATTTGCCCTTTCTGACAAATAGTTGCAATCACTGACATCAAAGAGCCAGCGATATATTGAAAATCGGTTAAGGAATGCCGATTATAAGAGAAACCCCGCCTGGCTGACCGTCAATCCCGGGATCAATGTCACCAGAGCGCGAACTGATGGTGCGAGCAGTCAGGTCGGAGCTCGGTCAACAGAGCCTCCTGTTAGCGAAGATATCTCCTATTATGACTGCATCAAGGTCATCAAGGAGACGAGGTGAGACCGGGGAGGGTGCACTAGCTCAAGCACTGGATTGGACGAGCCACGCCCGCGGATTTAAAGGGAAAGGCCCCGCATGGCTAGAGTTGGATGGAACCGGAGGCGAGCCCAACGCCTGGTCGTTTTTACAAGGGGAGTTGCCATACACAGACGCCGCCATCCAGCCAGCGTCGCGAAAAATAAGGTCAGGGTATGGAGCGTCGACTTTGCCGACCAAGGGTGCGGCCGGAGGGTTGGGGTGCGTCCGAGAAAAGCGGGTCGTCTGGGGAAGTCGGTCGGTAGACGCCCTGATTGGCCCGACATGCAGACTGCGGAGACCCCGCACGCCATCGAGACCTGGACTGACGACATGGAAGTTCTCCAACTAACGCGTGGCATTATGATGCTTCATTGGACGCAGCGGGGAGTACAGAAGTGCTCCTGCCTGGCGAAATGGCGTGCTCAGCGGTCGTCATGGCTTCATGATACGGGCCGGCGAGATAATGCAGCCTCGCGAACACCCGTGCGGTGGCTTTTTCCCCTTACACTGACTTGCACGGCGAGATGGAGGCTTGAATTGATCCCATCCAGCATACCAGACGAGCGGTCCTTTTTAGAGGGGTACATACTGGGTAAACTCAACCGGCAGCTGGGGATGCCTGCCGGTGGTTGCATCCAAAGTGCAAATTGCATGCGCTCGTGACAGCATCAGCCGCTGCGAGCAGCGAATGCTCCGCTTTCCCCCTACCGCTTCTTGCTGCAAAGTCGAACCAGGTGGGATTTTTAAGCCATCTACCCTTGCCTGATCTAAAAACCCAGGCCCTGCACCGGCCCATTGGGTCGCAAGTGGGAATTGATTGCCCAGTTCCGCCTGCTGCGAGACGCAGCCCCCGCCCACTCGCTATTCCGAAGCCCAGAATCTACTTGGGGGTGGACAATTAGGAGAAAAACTAACCCCCTACACGATCATCGCAGACCTGATCGATCGCTTATCAGCCGACGAAGAAAAGAAACCTCCAATGGAGCCGCAATGAAGGCCGCATGCGTTCAGTGCCGGGTCCGCAAGGTACGCACATCACCCGCCCGCCCACGTGGATCGTGGTGACGGTACCCCGTCCCTCCCCCGGGAGTCGGCCGGTGCTAACTCCCCGGAGGTCCGATGCGATGGGACAGTCCCTCGGTGCCGTACCTGTCAGCGATTGCAGTTTCAGTGCTCCTTTGAGCAGGATGGATCGCAGCCCGTCGGCCAGTACGCGCCTCGACTGCCCCCAAAATGCCGTGGGACCAAGGCCTGCCTGGAGTGTAGGTCTATGAAGGTCCGCTGCTCTGGAGACATACCGCAGTGCTCCAATTGCCACCGCCGCAACCGCGAGTGTCACTATGCAGCCTCCAAGTCTGGCCCCGTAAAGGGTCCAGCGGCGAATGCATCATCATCATCATCATCTCAAGATGGACCTGCAGCTCCTGACCCACCGGCCTCGTCCCCGGGTCATGACCTCAGTGTGACATCTGAATCTCAACAAGACAGCCCGATCCACCAAGACGAACCGATACTCTCGGCCAACCCTGTACCTTCGACCTCATCCCCCTCTGAAGAAACATCAGCCTTCCTCATCACACAGTACTTCGACCGCTTATACCCTCTGGCCTCCTACTGCTTTCTCCACAAAGCCACCGTCATCCAAAGATGTCGCGAAAAGACTATAGACAGAGCGTTGAAGCTCGCCATCTGCTCCATAACAGCCATGTACTTTTCGAAGCATAACACCGAACACGGCGCCTGGGCGCAGGAGGCGGAACGACTCATCCTGGATCGACTAGACCGTCCGTCAATTTTCCAGATACAGGCATCGCTGCTCCTCATCCGTTACAGGGCAGGTGTAGGGCAGTTTCCTCGGGCTTTCATCATGGCAGGACTCGCTGCTCGGTGGGCAGTTGCCCTGCGTCTCAACTACGAGCACTCACGGCTCAGCCCTGTCGCGCAGGAGGTCAGACGGCGCACCTTTTGGTCATTATACCTGCTCGAAGACAGCTTTTGTGTGGGGCTGAAGGAGTTTGAGCTGTTCGACCCAGACACTATCCATCTCCAACTGCCATGTGAAGACGGCGACTTTCACAATGAACGCCCTGTGAGCACGGGATACTTGCAGCCTGGAAAAGGGCTTGAGCCGGAGGTGTTGGGATCTCGAGCCGCGTTTGTCAGACTCGCCTTTATTAGACGGGGAATTATGAGGTATGTGCCTAAACGTCTTGGGGAGTCATGATACTAAGACCTACCAGACTGAACCGGAGGGTATTCCTGAAGGAGGTCAACCTCACAGAGCTATTTTGCTCCATGGAGAAGTTCCAAAATGATCTTTTACGCCTTCGTACGAGGCTGGCGCCGGCCGATCAATACCCACCTCTAAACCCAGAGGAACTTCATCGGCCACCACAATACGCCATTACAGTACGTCCAACGCCGCACTAATGTTATGTCTATTTTAGGGCTAACATCTACCTAGCACATGAGCTGGCATCAATGCCACTGCGATCTCTACCGTATATTCCTAACTGGATACCCCGAGTCCACGCCCCACGCTGCTGTCGATGGAATGGCCGCTCCGGAGAGGGCACTGATGAAGGACAAGTGCCTTGGACACGCGGAGCAGATTGTCAAAGTACTATCCGACTTTGTTCAACACAAGGATGAGCGCGACATGCTGGAATTTGACGCGGCGGTCTGCGCATATCACGGGGCTCGTCTTATCCTGTTTGGGACTTATACGGGGCGGGACAATACGGGCCTGCCAATGCAAATGGCGATAAATAAGGCTCAGCTCTGCTTGGATGTGATTACTCGGTACTTTGACTTTTCAGCCCAACTCAAGGCCATGGTAAGCTCATGATAACCAACCGGTGCCAAATTTTGAGTGCTAACAAGGATACAGCGGCAGGAACTTGAGCGAGTGATCCAGCAACATAAATCGTGGTTGGAGTCATCAGATTCCCGAGCCGTCTTGACCACGGACCCGACCCTCCGGCCTAACCCGAAGCTGTCGAGAGATGCATACATCCGACAGCGTCTCGCAATCCATAGCCTCCTTAGACAGTCCGATTTCGTCGACGACAGCCGTGACGCAGCTCCCGAACCCACTAATGAGCCGGCTCTAAGTTGGACAGCATCAACCGAAGAAGATCAGGTGCAGGAACCGCCACCGGACTGGAACCCCAAAGATCCAGCCTTCACGGCTGTGGATGCCGCAACAGATCCGTATTTTCTCTTTGGATTGTCTTATGGTGGTTCCGGCTTTGACTTTAATGCATGGACATGCAGTCCCGGGCCCCAGGAACTCGGTGGTTACTTGGGGACCTTTGATGAACAATACATGTACTAAGGGGAGGAATAGTGTTAATCTAATTCAACGGCAGAGCTAGGCCTTTTCACTACTAGACCTAGAAGTAAATGGAGCCCGAATGACAATTTATCCAAGCATGGTACTATTGGTTATGCGTCCTCTTATGACCCACCTTCGTGAGATGATAAAGCCCGCAATCATAGGGATAGAGGCGCAAAGCTATCTGTGAGCTAGCAGGAAAAAAGCAACGTGACGGATGTCTGACTACGAAGCCATATTTCCAGAAACGAAAACAAACTGCTCATCCATTCGTTTGCTCGACGGGTTCACTAACCCATGGCTTGCAGCCGTCATGGATGCGTCAGCCAATGGGTGCGGTTGCCGTCCGAAGCCCGCCCCCCGAGCCGATGCTAGAGAGTGGAGCACCTCCGAGCCCGAGGCCGGGCTGTCGCAGAGCTCTGGACCCTGGACAATGACGAAGCTCGGAAATCGGCGAAGAGCAATGAGGGAATCTGTCGAGGGCATGATGTGGCGTGTCATGCTGTGCAGTTCCGTCGTCTTTTCTCCCCAGTTCTCGTTTCTTGCCAATTCCATCTCATTGTTCCACGTCCAACGGCAGCTGAGCACCCGGGAGAGATTCAGCGACCTCACATTGTTCAACAGCTACCCTCTTTACCACGAGCTTGGGAGAACGAGCGCGCAATGGCTGTAAACGGATCCGTAGCCAACGGTGGAGATGGCCGTCCGAACGTCATCTTCATCATGGCTGATGACCACGCCTCCAAGTCCATCAGCGCCTACGGAGCCGGCATCAACAACACGCCCAACATTGACAGGCTTGCCAAGGAGGGAATGCTCTTCAACCACTGCTACGTCACAAACAGCATCTGCACCCCGAGCCGAGCCGCGATTCTTTGCGGAACATACAATCATGTCAATGGTGTCATGACACTGGACGATCATGTAAGTCTTGGCGAAATTCGCATCTCCGCGAGCTAGTCTGACGCCCTGACCAGATCAACAACCACCTGCCCAATGTCGCAAAGCACCTTCGGACAGGAGGCTACCAGACTGCCATGGTCGGAAAATGGCACATGGGCGAAGAGAAAGAGAACCAGCCCACCGGCTTTGACTACTGGTCCGTCCTTCCTGGACAGGGCGAATACTGGGATCCCGAGTTCATCGAGCACGACGGAGTCCACGTCAACCCTGGCTATGTCACCGACATCATCACCGACAAGTCTCTCGACTTCATGAAGTCGCGCGACAAGAGCCGTCCCTTCTTCCTCATGTGCCACCACAAGGCGCCCCACCGATCGTGGGAATGCGACGACAAGCACAAGCACCTGTACAAGGACCCGGTCCGACTTCCGGATACCTTCACCGACGACTACAAGAACCGCGCCCGGGCGGCCAAGATTGCCAAGATGCGAGTGGCCGAGGACTTGACGTACCAGGACCTGGGACTCGTCCAGCCCGACGGCGGAAACCGCATCGGCGAGCGGGTCCAGCAAGAAAAGGGCGCCAGCGAGAGGAAGATCCCGGCGCCCAAGACCGAGGAGGGCATCAAGGCCCTGAAGCTCATTGACAAGGAGGATGGCACAGTCTTCACCTTCCAGACCGCGAGCGAGCTGGCCGAGTTCAAGTTCCAGCGCTACATGCAGCGATATCTCAGGACGATCCAGTCCATTGACGACAGCGTCGGCCAGCTCCTGGACTACCTCGACACCGACGAACCGGGCCTCGCTGCCAACACCATTGTCATTTACACGTCAGACCAGGGATTCTTCCTCGGAGAACACGGCTGGTTTGACAAGCGCTTCATGTACGAAGAGTCATTCCAGATGCCTTTCCTCATCAAATACCCAAACGAGATCAAGGCGGGATCCGTCTGTAATGACATAATCTGCAATGTTGATTTCGCCACCACCTGGCTTGACTACGCCAACCTTCGCGTGCCGTCCTACATGCAAGGCAAGTCATTCAGACCGCTGCTGCAGGGAAACACCCCCGCAGACTGGCCACAGATTGCATACCACCGTTACTGGATGCATAACGACATCATCCATAACGCCTACGCCCACTACGGTGTGCGCGACCAGCGCTACAAATTAATTTACTGGTACAACGAGACGCTGGGGATCAAGGGCGCCCGGCCTGGCGACGAGGACCACAAGGAGTGGGAGCTTTTCGACTGCGAGAAGGATCCGCTGGAGTTGTTCAACGTGTACAGCGAGGAAGAGTACAAAGATGTGGTCAAGCATATGACTGCCTTGCTTGAAACCAAGATGGTGGAGATTGGCGATGAACCTGTGCACCCTAGAGCCATCGCATAGATAAAGCGGAAGATTTAAAATTATAATGATTACATGAATAAAACTTGATGAAAAACCCACCGATTTGTTGCTGGTGACTTTGAAGATCGAAACTCGAGCAGATGTACACTAGTTCTGTTTTCACAAGCAGCCAGAAGGCACCAATCCCTCCCAACTTCATGACACATGTGCATTCTCCTTCTGCCCTATGGTCATGAGATAAATATCCTCGAGTATCCGGCCTAACTAACCCCTCGGGCGAGCAACTCCGTCGAGTGGACCCTTGCAAGGGTTAAAATGGCGACATGCGCCAACGGCCAATGACACAACCCACCGACCGACAGACGGCTCCTCTCGGCCTCGGACAACTCCATCATTCAACGGTAGAGCTTTGGCAGTTGAACTCCCCGAGAAGCTGGGGTATGCGATGGCCGAGTCGTGGGGATGGATATCCATTCTTCTCCACCGCCGAGATTTGACGTCGCATTCCGCCATGACCCATGACTATGAGCTCAAAGGCCTCGGATGAACTAGTTCACTCCTAAGTGCGAAGGACCATATAAGAAAAGGGCGGTAACGCCTGGATAGTTTGGGGGTATAGTTTCTCGCAGGCCGTATAACCCTGGCTTCCGACTTGTATCTTTGAGTAGGGCGCGATCATGGCCAAACTCCAGCTTCTCATGGCGGCCCTAGCCTTCCGCGAGGCATATGCCACGTCTTCAACGGCAGGCACCCCAAGGGAGAGGGCCAAGGCATTGCTCAGTAAAATGACGTCCCAAGAGAAGATTGCCCAAATGGGAGGAATCCGACGACTGTTAACGTCGGGAAGCGTGGTAGACCAGGATAACTATGAGACAAGATACCCGTATCAGAACGGCAACATTGGTGAGCAACCGTTGTGCGATATGCTCCCGGGATCTGAGTGCTCACAACTTTAGGATTTGGGCCGATGTTCAACTGGGCCCTGGACGCGCTCCCAGTCGTCAACGAGGTTCGCGAAAAGCAAATCAACCAGAGCCGTCTCAACATCCCTTTTATCACAGTGACTGATTCGGTGAACGGGCTCTTTATTTCCGGCGGGACGGTGTTCCCTAGTAATCTTGCCATGTCTTCGACGTTCAATTTGACTCTGTTTGAAGAAGTGACGCGTGCGATCCGCGATGAGCAGCTTTCAATCGGAGTCAACTGGGTTCTTTCCCCTCCCCTTGATATCGGGTGGGACCCTCGATATGGCCGCATCGGTGAGCTGTAAGTCAAACCTTTGGCCCATCAGAATCCCTGCATAATTAACATGTTTTTCTCCCTAGCTTTGGCGAAGATGCCTATCTTGTTGGTGAATTTGGCCACAAGTACGTGGAGACAATGCAGGACAAGGACGAAAACGGGCACGTCAAAGTCGCCTGCACCATCAAGCACTTTGTCTATGGAGAGACGCGCGGTGGCGTAAACGCGGCGAGTCAGTATGGAGGCCTCAACCACATCTTCAACGACCAGCTGCGCCCTTATATTCGGGCTCTCCAGGCCAACCCCTTGGCCCTGATGGTGTCGTACGCGACGGTAGATTTGGTTCCGATGTCCATGAATGAGTACATGATCCAGGATATCCTACGCGGCAAGCTTGGATTCGACGGAGTCATAATGTCCGACGCCGGTTCCATTGCCAACATGTACACCCAGTCCAAGGTGGCCACGTCGTATGCCGACGCCGCGCTGCAGGCCCTCAAGGCTGGTCTCCAGATGGAGCTGAGCCCCGGCAGCCCTGCGACATTCCCCATGCTCAACTCGAGCGCGAGCGACAAAACTGTCGCAAAGCTCATCGATGAGGCCGCACTAAACATTCTGACACTCAAGTTCGCGACGGGCGTCTTTAACAATGAGATCCCGGACGTGGACACGGCAAATAAGACCCTACGATCTTCGGCGCACGTGGAAATCGCGCGTGAGGCGGCCCGGGAGGGTGTTGTTCTGCTAAAAAATGACGGGATCCTCCCCAAGACACCTGAAAAGGTTGCGCTGCTGGGACCCTTTGGCGAGCTTCTCAACTTTGGGTCATATGCTGCCATCAACGCTTCTAACAGCAAATGGGGTGATTCGCTACACACGAGCCTCAAGTCTGCTCTGGGCGAGGAAAATGTCCAGTTTGTCTCTGCAGTAGACTTGATTGACACTGATGATGACAGCGGCATTTCACAAGCTGTTTCCGCTGCCAAGGACGCTGGATTTGCTGTCCTCATGCTCGGCTCGCTCTCGGCCCCCATGGAAGACCCCTTATTCAAGAAGCGAACTGACGGCGAGTTCTTTGCCCATGCCGACCTCGGCCTCCCCGGTCTCCAGCAGCAGCTTCTAGATGCGGTTCTTGATGCAGGAGTCCCAACTGTGCTTATCCTCACTGGAGGCCAGCCCTTTGTCCTCAACAACTCTACCCTGCGCTCGAACGCCATCCTGCACTCGCTGCTGGGCGGCGAGTACACAAACCACGCCCTCGTGGAGATCATCACCGGCAAGGTCAACCCCAGCGGCAAACTGACGGTCAGCATGCCGCAGTACTCGGCGGCCGTCCCCACGTTTTATGACTACCTCACCTCGGACGACTCCCCTGGAGGTGATTCCAGGCTGGGCTATCATTCGGCTTGGCAGTGGCCAATCATACAGCATGCTTCGCCCATGCCCTTTGGCTTTGGGCTGAGCTACACCAACTTTACCATTTCGGCACCGACTGCCTCGTACAAATCAGGCAACGTGACCCTAAGCGTCGATGTCGAAAACACGGGCGACGTTGCCGGGAAGGAGGTTGTGCAGGTGTACCACCGACCAAACAGCACGGTCGGCATTGAGTTTCCCGTGAGGCGCCTGGTGCGGTTCGAAAAGGTTAACCTCGAAGCCGGAGAGACCAAAAAGGTCTCATTTTCGATCCCGACTGATGATTTGGGATACTATGTCAATACCAAGTTCAGGGTCCAGGAGGGTCTGTACAACTTCTGGGTGGGCTCAAGTTCCAGGGCGGAGGATTTGAAGGCCGTGAACGTGACGGTGACCCTCTAAAAGGAAACTGTTGTTTTATTGATTCTTGTAGATATTTTTTTTGAAGTTGTAAACAATGAGTAGGCTTCTTTTATGATTTGGGAAGGGTTTTTGATCAGAACTTTTAGTATTGAAACGCCAATTTGGCGAGTCTTTTTGATAGTAGGCCGTTATTAATGTGTCATGCCGTCTAGAATCGGGCAACTTCTCAGTAAAGGACACGTTAGTCTTGGGTCGCGGATCAAGAATAAAAAAGAACTAGGTTATCTTATTACTCTCTTTCTCCATTTTCGGTTATCCTATCTCTGTAGCGACGAGGATTCGGTTTGATATGACTCTCTTCCCGGGACATATTTCCACTCACCCCTATTTGCCCCCCCAGCACTCTTCAATAGGCAAGCATGATTAAAGTACGTCTCCGTTACGTTGAGTATGATTCTTTCTACTGGGAGTCCTATTGGTCATTTTCACCATTGGATTATTTTCAGAACTCTCAGCGCCAACACAAAATATGACATGATATAGTCTTCATTTCTTTTGCTAAATAGTGAATTTGGATCACCTTGAGCTTGAGTTGGGCTGACCATAACTATCAATTTCTTTGTTCAACACAGATCCCAAACTGGCAACTCCTAACAGCTATCGTGGCAGACCGATCAATTGTCAAAATAGGCCCATTCAGTGCCTCAAATATCGATTCGATGTGCCTGCCACATGCCGCATCGTCCATTGTGGGCTTCAAGAATTCTCTCATCCCGGACATTCTAATCGGGAATAATTGTAGAAGTGAACTTGGATTATATACAGGAAGAGTTTCCACCTTGGTGATATCATAATTAAATGAACTTTAAATATTCGTATTCACATTACACGATGGGTTTCTAATTACCCCCCTATTCGTGATCTTTTTTTTTTTACTTACTCCGCCAGCAACATCAAGGCATGGAACAATATGGAGTCACTACAAAACAAGGAAGCCATATCCCGGCCACCTAAAGCCCGAATATCGAACTAAGTTTTTGCTAAGGGTTCACATCGGCGATCATATGGCACTAGGGGGTCTGAGCAGAGGCGTCCTCCACCTCCACAACTTTCATTAGTGCACTGTTGAGGTGCCGCGAGCGCAGAGCTACCGGCCACTGGGAGAAAACCATTACCCCTGCGCGTGCGGGGACATGGCTGTGACAACGCTACTCCAACAAAATGCGCTATCGGTTGTGCATACATAGCTTCCGATAGTTTCTCGGATGGTAAATGGCCAAGCCAACACTGTAGACCCATTTCTTCACCCAAGACTATAGCTAGACGCCCCTAAATGAGCAACTTGCAGCAGCCACGCAATGGAGTCCGTGTATCCTTGTATGTGTTAGCTTATTCGCTGGGCAACATTTATTTCCGTGAGTGTAATGAATCACATCCATCGAAATGGGTCATCGTTGGGTACGCATCATGAGATCAGCATGTTTCTCTTTGAAACATGATTCTTCAACCATTGGAATGACGGAGTCTAAATCTCGAACCTGGGCCTCTCTCAATGAGACTGTTTTTAATGGCGGTGCAGCGTCCAAACTGTGCCAGCCAATGACCACGTGGAGAGCAACCCGGCCAAAGCATAATTCTGCGTCACGACTTCGGGGCAACTTTAAAATGCATGTTTGAAATTCACGGGGCCTTTTAAACAAAGTCTCACGGGGAGTTTGGAGGTCCTCGAGGTTGCGGTTTGCTCGTAGGATTGACATCTGAGAGCTTCGCCATCCCCCACGGAAAACGGATATTGTGGAAACTCAGGCTCGGCCGGTTCCTTGTCTATTACACACACACCGTCTGGAGTAGTGGGAATCAAGGCCGGGCCCAGGCTCTCTGGAGCATGAGCTTAGCCTGGTTTGGCAGAAGGCAGGCGCATCAGTGGTCGCCGAGTGGTGCACACTCGTGTGGTACCACTGTCGCAGCCAGGGTTCGGGTCGGCGAAGTATCGTTTCTTTGGCGTTGGGCCGGGTATGATGGCCGGCCGTGGCCAGCGAAAGAATCATCTCCCGATCAGCCGTGGCAGCCAGGGGCACCGAAGGCCAAGAGGTGGCGAGAAGAGGAGGCGAAATCAAAAATCGACAAGGGAGGCGATGTACCGGCGGATGCAGCATGGGTTGGGATTGTCGCCCCCCAACAACGCACTTGTTGCCCGAAGCGAAGGGAAGGGCGTAGCCTGGCTCAATTATGATGAGGTGATGGTTGCCCACGCACCGCATCACTTATCATGAAAGTTTTGCGTAAGTGTCACCGGAGCTGAATTCGGCACCGGAAGTCGGCCATCTCGGATTGCCGAGATCCGTAAGAAACCCAAGCAAAAAAGCCATTTCAGAGGCCAGAGAAATGCCCGAAGCTACGCGAAGACGGCCACGACAACACTCCGATGCAGGAAGAAATGCTCCGATGGCGTTGAGGCGAAAACGAGGAGCAACCAGCGGGAGCTGCGAGAGTGCGACATTGGGCGATTTCCGGATGCTGACGGGGGCACGGGATTGATAATATTGCGGGAGTCGGGCGGGCATCGGCCAATGACGCAGAGAAAATCCACACGCAGGGATAGATGGTGTCCAGTGGGGTGAGAGCCATCAACCCCCCAACCAGGGAGTTTCGGTTGGTCGCCAACAGCGACGAGTTTTGCTCCCAACATGGGCTTCGGGTCGTCGGGATTGCACCGACAGAGCGGGACTATTGCCCTAAATCGCGCCTAGGCAATGGGACCTGCTGCCGGGTTGCAAGCAAAAGGTACCGCGCATGCAGTACATGCTGCTACATGCTACATCCCAGTCCTGTCACTGTTGCGGCCATGACACCGGGCTGGGTTATCTAACTTGGTCCGCTGAACTAACGTCGGAGACCCTGCTGATGGCGCACCAAGCCTTGACAGGGCTCGGCCCCGGATATGGGCTTCGCTTCTCGGTGAATGCCCGTTCTCATTGGCATCCCCCGGATTTTTGCCTCGTCCACGGTGCTGCAGAGGAAACAACGGCAATTGCTTCGCCGAACGTCGGCAGCAGCAGCAGCAGCATCGGCAGTAGGACTGTAATATGCGGGCACGGGAGCAGGAAAAAAAAGATGGATGACAAGATCGATCATCGACTCGCAGGGAAACGAGAGGGGCGGAGATTGCGGGGCTCGCATTCATTCGATGGAGCATGAGGTGCCCAGGCTGAAAGCGAAGAGGAGGGGGAGAGGTGTGTGTCGCGCGATATTCTGCCAGTTACATGATGCGCTCCGAATGTCGTGCTTGGTGGTGCCCACTGCATCCTACGTGTACGGCACGTACGAATGGCAACCGGGACCGAGAATGCACCGCTCGGCTTTTGAAGAGGGATAGCTTGACCTGTAATTTTTAGCTGAGAAGCGATTGGGACCTTGCGCTCGATTATAAAGCCAAGCCCAACGCCAAGTTTACGTCTGGAGTAGAAGGCAAGCGGTGTGTCACTGGTACGTGGCTGACTCGCAGACCTTGAGCGCACGATCCGATCTGTGTATCGAGGTCGATAAGATGAACAGTTTGGGAAGGTAGAAAGCTAACTCAGCACCTTGAGCCACTTTGTGGGTTGGGTGATGGGCAATGCGCCGTTGAGCCAAGAGGAGACAAAAAACAGAGATGCTGCGCTCGTGGCGATCGATCGAAGAAAGACGGGGCTTTTTTTTTTTTTTTNNGGGGGGGGGGGAGGGTGGTGTGGGGGGGGGGGGGGCGTGGGGGGGGGGGGGGGGGTTGGGGGTAGGGGGTGCGAGGGGGTGGGGGGGGGGTGTGGGGGTGGGGTGTAGGGGGGGGGAGGGCGGGGGGTGTAGTGGTTTTGCGGGGAGGGGAGGGCGGGGGGGGTGAGAGGGGGGGGGGGGTGGGGGACGGGGGAAGCGTGGGAAGAAGGGGGGGGGTTTTTTTTTTTTTTTTGGCCAAGTCCGCGACAGGACATCTGCGCATGAGGTGCGCTGCATAGCAAAACGCCCCCGTGGAATCAGCAATATGTCATGAAAACCAAGAACGAAACGAAGCCGCACCCTTGTCCATTTGGGCAACAAGGTCGACGCATATAGTCCAGTCTGAGGGCGGGACTGATCTCTGCAGAGGGGTGGGTATCCAAAGCGGCCCACACCACACCCGCCGACGTCTGCCCTTGTTCCATGCGTTTTCGACCTGGGTCAGGTGAAGGCGAAGAAAAACGCTAAGCTTAGCATATACGGGCAGGCACTTCCCGGACGGAGGCATGGGCTGATGCATCACCGAGAGCGCGTAGCATCTTTCCAGCACATCTTCTCGGTGTCGTGCACGGCCAATTGGCTCCGGAGAGGAAAGACGGGAATACAGATTCAACCGCGCCAGGTCGGATGAAATCTGGATTAATATCCGCCTCGACGAGACTGGAGAAAGCTTCAATGTTGCAGTGCTTCACCGGGCCAGCGGGGCACGAAGAACTGGCATAGTGGACCCTGTTCCCTCCGGCCAGGCCCCGCCAGCGAGCGCAGGAGGGCGCCCCTACCGGTAGAGAGAAAAAAAAAAGTAGTACCTATGATGTAGCGGTAGGCGGCGGCCCCCCCCCCCCAGCACGTTGTGGTGACCCGAGACGAGACGAGGGGCAACAAGGCACTACCGGGAGCAGGTTTGAGTAGCAACACGCCCGGCTACCATTACATGGGCACAGGTAAGCTGGCCAGGGAATGTACGGTCAACCGCATTGCACCGCGACCACAACTCTCTCTCTGCCAATAGCATAAGCATTGTACGTTCCGTCGGCCGGTGTGTCAGTGTCAGTGTCAATAGACAGACGTCTGCTCTGCTGGGTCCTTTTAGCCATTTCCATTCCGGTCCCGGTTTTCCCACCCACACACCTAGCACCTTGCTTGGCCTGTGTGCCTGTGACTTGTATCGCTCACAGTGTCTAACCATCGCCAACTCCCTCTCCCCTCAAACCGCGCTTCCCTTTGTCTGCCTCCTCCCTTCCTCTTCCTCCTCCTCCTCCTCTCCTTCGCCCTCGCCCTCCACCGCCCGCCCCATGGCCCTCGTCGAGACCCCTTTCGGTGGATTGCTCTCGCTCCTCGTCTCCGGCTCCGGCTCCGGCACCTGCCCCCGGATCTCTCGATGAGCCTCCCGCGCGTCTGCCGCCGCTGCCATGGATCTCGCTCCCCCGTCTGGCGACAACCCGAACAGCCTCGTCACCAACATCGACTCCCAAGCACACCCGCCGCGCTCCTCGGCCACCCCCGCTCCTAACCATGGACAGCCCGCCGCCTCCCAGCCGGCTTCCCACGCCAATTCCCCCGATCGCAAGCCCAAGAAGTCGTCCTTGACCTGCACCACCTGCCGCGCCCGCAAGGTCCGGTGCAACGGCGCCCGCGACATCTGCTCCAACTGCGAGCGTCTTGGTTTCCCATGCTCCTACGACGATGCGGACCCGGGCGCATTGTCCGGCGCTCTGCCGCGACGCCGTGTCCGCCAGGCCTGCCTCAGCTGCCATAGCCGAAAGGCCCGATGTTCCGGTCACATGCCCTCATGCGAGCGCTGCCGCGCGCAGGGCATCGAGTGTGTATACCGGCCCAGCAAGCGAGCGAGAATCGCCGTGAGAAACGAAGGCCGAAGCCCCCAGAGCCAGGACGGTGAACGGGACGACGGCCACAACGACAGCGACCCGGGGCTTACTGACCCGGCCAGCACCGCCACCCCAAACGCATATGCCCATGATGTGTAGGTCCAGAGGTTGTCATGCAGCGCTGATGTATCCCGGCTAATACATACAAGCAGCCCTTTTCCTGATGAATCCTTCGACTCCCTCATAGCACGCACCTTCGATCAGTTCTTCCGCCATGTCCACCATATACCCATGTTCTCCTTCCTTCACCGGGCGTCACTGATGGAGCGCTACCACTCGGGCAAGGTCGAAAAGGCTCTACTTCTCGCTCTGATCGGAATCACTTCCTACCTCACCGACATGGGTCCGGGCATGCGCGAGTACGGTGAAAAGTGCATCGACGATGCAGAAGCTCTGATATTTGCCGAGTATAATCGCCCTTCTACAATCAAGGTCCAGGCCCTCTGTTTGATTATAAAGCAACGGATCCTTTCGAAAAGATCGCCCAACGCCTTTATGCTACTGAGCATTGCTTCTCGCTATGCCTCGGCCCTTCGCCTGAACCACGAAGCTCCAAACCTGTGCTTTTTAGCCCAGGAGTCACGACGACGGCTGATGTGGGCGCTCTACTGCGTGGACTCTGGGATCTCCGGTGGTTATCGTGATTACTCACTATGGACCGCAGACCGGATTCACATCGGGTTGCCTTGCAACGAGCGCAACTTCGAATTTGACCTCCCGCAAGCTACCGAGAAGCTTATCCACAACCCCAATGCACCGCAAGTTGAAGATATAGGAAGTCTGGCTCTTCATATTCGTATTCAACATATTCGGCGTCGAATCATGGAGTTTACCCGACGAGTAGTTTTGGGGCGCAACATGAAACCCGATGAAGTTCAGGCTGGTATCTTGGCCCTGCATAAGGACCTGGGTGACTTTGCCTCCCACCTCCCATCGTCGTTCCAATTCTCTGAGAGTTCTCTTAGGCTCCGCGCATACTCTCCTCGAATCTGCGCCTTTATAATGATTCACGTGTGGTGGCGGCAGTGCCACTGTGATCTGTACCGCTTGGCCCTGGTTGGCATGCGCGAAGCCTTGCCTCGCTCGGCCATTATGACCCTCGACGAGGGCTTTGTGAGCCATTGCCAACAGCAGAGTGTCGAGCATGCTCTAGCTATGGCCAGTATATTCACGTCGATGCAGAAGCTGAACGCGAAACCAGTTACCGATCTGGACTTGGCCATCTGTGCCTATCAATGCGCCCGTGTATTGACCTATGCTTACCACACCAACCCGCGCAAATATGACCTGACCCTCGAAGCTGTCCTAGAGCGAGCCAGGGTCTGTCTACACACTGTCCAGCAGTGTTGTGTGGGGAAAACAGCTGATGGTATCAAAGCCGATCTGGAAAAGCTAATCGCTCATGGAATCAATATCCAGCCCACACCAGCCCCGGGCCCCCAAATGCCAGTCGACAACGGGTTTCATCGCCACCTCCTCAAGAGCGCAAATGTCCCCGGTCTTCATGGCATTCACGAGGCAGCCCAATTTGGTGCACCGAGCCCTTCAATGGCATTGGGGCCTATGACCGATTCAACTTTCCCTCCCTCCCTCGTCGCGGACCCATGGGTGCCAGAAAGCCAAGTATCGCCCGACTTGGCGCAACCCATGCAACAGCCGCAACCAGCGCCTGACATTCAGGTGCCCAGCAGACCCAGCTCACACAACACCCCCAGCACGACCAGCACAGCCAATTCGAGCCTACCCGAAATCGTGCCGCGTCCGGAATTTGGCGTCTCGGAACTTAACAATGCGTACGACGGCGGCCTGGAAGGCCTAGGATTAGAGAATAGCATGGATTATGGTATGGGGTTGGATCAAAATCTGTGGATGCCTCCCAACAACGACTGGTTAGGTGTGGAGTCATTAAACGGGGGTGTGGGGGCATGACTGGGAAGCCATCCATATCAAGAGAAGGATTCGGAATTGGAACAAAGCATAACGAACGAAAGCTTCTTTCTACGGTTCGCGAACAAAAAGACGAATTCATGTTCATGAGAACATGGTAAAGGACTAAACTCGGCAAAAACGCTCCAGAATGGGGAAACCAAAGAATCAAACAAAACGATGGCGGGATCACCAACTCAAATCGTAATTTTGAAGAATTACAACTCGAAAACGGGTTCCTTCGGGTCTGGCCGAACATACTTCGATAGCCGAGATGAACTGAGGGATTGGTGGCGGGCGGTCGGGGCCGACTCAGATTGGCACCCCCGTACATCGGGCCGTCGGCGTGAACGCCATGTCTGATAAGACGAGTCGAACCCGAATTGTACCAGCGCTCAAATGCGCCCGGCTGGGCGAACCCAACTACGGATGGCTCAAGTGTGGGAACAACACAAGACGGACTTGAGCACCAGCGGAGGTAGGGTGTCTCCGAAGAAGGGGCAGAGTTATGACGGCCACAAAGGTCAACGGCGCTGAGCGCGAGGGCGAGGCATGATGAAACGGGTAGAAAGAAGTCTTGTCTAATCTTCCCTGGCATGATACCCAATGACACGAAACGAGATGTCACGAATGTCCCAGTGTATTCATGTTTGTTCAAAATTTCGGCTCGTTCCCTCTAGCATTCTGGAGGGGCGGGCATTCTAGCATGTTTCTCAAGTATATTTAAATTTAACAAAAAAATGATAAAAATGTTTAATTGATCATTCATATCCAAGTGAAAAACACGAGGGGCCGTTTTGCCACTGGAGCGGGGGGTCGGGCAAATTTGGCTGGTTTGTGTTTCAATGCAACATGGTGGTTTTCGTTAAAGGGGTTGCCGCATCGGAGCAAGTACAGCCAGAATCACACAAAGTGGTTCGCAACCCGGGTGCTTCCAGAAGGCGAGAATAGCGGACAATCTCCCGCCTTGGCCAGTTCATTGAACTATCATTATACTCACGACTATCTATGGTGCCGCCACTACCACCGCCGTCAAGCACGTTCCTACTGACTTATAACGCTTCTCCCAGGCTGTTCACGCTTCCCCACTCGCCATAGTACGTGTAGCCATCAAAGCAGCCACGTTTTCACTTAATTAGTTTTGCCGCAGATATCCCCTGGTTTTATCGATGATGAGGTGAAGTCATCCATCACAGGCATTGGTAGTGACTGGAGGCGGCGTGTCACACCCTTCAGTCTAGTATAGGATGACGCCCAATATTAAAGGAGACTGCGCAAACGACAAGGCTCGACATCATTTATGAAGTGAGGGTATCTCCTTACAATGTCCAAGCTATACCTCAAACTTTGCGCTTCGCGAAGATTGTGGCTACCACAACCTCAAAGGCCGTACGTCAACGCCAGTATGCACATTATCCAAACATGAATCGTTATCATCTAATCAGTTACCTCAGCATGTTATTTCAAACCACTTCGCCTTCATCCAATCTGACAAGGCAGACGCCTTTCCCGGCATCGAAACAAACGGTTCCAATTTGCAACTACGTGAGCCATTCCTCTGTTCACCTTGCTCACCCCAGGCACGACCCCAGACACCGTGGCCCCAGACACCGCAACCCCAGACACCACAGCCCCAGACACCACAGCCCAAGGTACGACCCTAGGCAGTACCCAAGCGAATTTATGCCTGGTGAAAGCGAGGCCGAAAAGGCCTCTTACGATTTGTGGGTGAGGGAGGTGGAAATGGCCGAAAAAATAGTTCCTTTTTTTTTCAATGCAGTATGGGCTATAGTCAACTTGACAATTAAATCACAAGAGTCTGATGCTGCGATGTTTGTGGAACTCCTTTGTTTCCATCCCTAGCCTCCTATTTGTTTATGATACCAAACTAGTGATGCAAGATATTTTGGACAATGGAAAAAAAGGTCACAAAGGGGAGCATAGGTATCTACCCTCTTCAGTGAAATCTTCTCCAAATTGTGCAGTTCTATTCTTCTTCTTACCTGTTCAAACCTGGGAAATCCGAACCTAGGTTATTCATATAGCTTCATACTTTTCTGTTCACGGTGTCAACCGCGATTGGTACAACGCGACAAAATATGGACCACACAAACAAGCCCAAGTAATGAGCGAACTGCGTATTCCAGTACATCGAATTAGAACATACTCACGCAGAACTTTGAGTAATAAGGATTAAAAATGACGCCGTAGTCTGGCGAAAATTATGCGACACTCGAAAGCAGAACAATACTGTTCTCGCACACGCTTACCCACAAGAAAGGGATCTCAAACATATCGCTTGTCGCTTAAAGAATGGAATTGAACGAAAACTACCAACCCAGATGGCCCAGACAGCCTGGGCTACTATCAGATGAGCGGGTAGAGCATCTACCACACTACGACTGTAACGAATTGCGAGCACAGCCCCCCGACGGCCTCGACCGCGTTCTTCCGACACTTGCAACCCATGATCCAAGCCACCAATTGTTGGCCCCGCAGACGGAATACATCTTGGTCGCTCTAGACTTTGAGTACCTTTGCATGAACAAGGTAGGCAAAAACGTCGACGGGGAGAAATACAGGTTTAAGCCTATCACAGAGGTTGGGTTTTCCTACCTTGATATGAGAAAGGTTCTCCATGGACGCAATGAGGGTGTGCTTCCCGGGGACCGAGGGTCATCTTGGTTCCGTCTAATGTCGCCTATACACTACATTGTGGAGGAATACCAAGACCACTGGGGGCATCTCTGCCACTTTGACGGGTTCGGCACTGAGGCATTTCTCTATGCCTTCGGAAAGTCCAAGATAATACGGGAAAGTGATGTGATTGATAGACTCAAGAAAAGATTCGTGGCCCTTCAGAAGAAGGACCTGACGCCGGAGGAGATCAAAAACAAGGCAACCCGTCAGCTGATAATACTGGCATTTGGCGCGAACTCGGTAGAAACCACACTTGGTCGTTTGGGGTTACCGTGGCTGAGTATGCCCAACGTGAGAATCATGGATGTCCAGAGGGATTTTCAGTTCGAGGCACAGTTTAGCTCACCCAAGGTGAGGCTTGAATACGTCATGGAGTCTCTCGGGCTGCGCTTCGAGGACAAAAATTTCGGCAATCTCTCACATTGCGCCGGAAATACTGCCGTATTCATCATCCAGGTTTTCTTGGCTTTGTTCTACAAAAACCAAGAACAGTCAAAGGCCTTTGCTGACCGTGCGCCTGTGCCATGGCTCCCCTACACATGGGTAGGACAGACGCTGGACCAGGTCAACATTGCTCCTGGAGGTCTGCCGCGAGCACGCCAAAGAAATCTAATGAATCGAAATGATAGACCCCAAAGAAAAGACCCGAATGCGTTTTACTGATTTCAGAGAAAAACCATGACTTTGTTGGATTCTGAAACAGTGATTGCCAAGGCTCCCGCCGCGTAGGTCTGACATGAGCGTGATGCGATTGCGTGGCCAGCTTCTCGTTTTGGATCGGGGGAATGGGTGTATGATCGTAGCCGAGCAGTTATTAACGTGTATAGATAGTGGCGGAAGGTAAAAAGTTCCTGTCACAAGGCCGAAAAGGGCGAGCGGGGTTACAATGAAGGTCTTGTTCAGCTTTTCACAATACAGAATGATTTGACTCAGCGATGCTGTGTGAGGATAGTTTTATATGATTCGACTTCAATGTGTCCTTTCGAATAAATTTTAGTATCTTTTATATAGATATGAAAGCACAAAGAAGACTCTTCCCCTTAGGCTTTCCCTTCACAGTCAATAACCCCCTTCTGATGGGGGACTGATCGCAAAGTTAGCGCAACGTAACAACGATGCGAACCGTATGTAGTACAGGAGTACACTGCATGTGCCTTTGCATAGAGATTGGGCGTGCCTAGCCCACTGACTGTCCTCTGTGGCTATGGAAGCTTGTTATCCCGGTGGGTTGTTTGCTCGCCCTCACTGCGCCTCGTGCTCTTAGTGGTACAGCTAAACGAGGATGGAGTCTGTCGCTTGCGGAGTAAGATTGCGGTTCACAAGTCTCAAAGGATGTTTGGCGTTTGATAACGGAGAGGTGCGACTGACCCGCCTCGCCTAAAATACGTACATTTACCTCATCGTTTGCTTGCTGAGATGGGTCATAAGAGGCTTGCATGGCCCCTCTGAGGATGTGCCCGGCCAAACGAAATGACTTGCAAACCATAGCAAGAAACCCTTGAATGTTTGTGCCATCCATCGTTTCTGAACGGCCATGCGCTTCTGATAGTGGCTCTCGGAGCGAGATTGTGTGCATCGGCCATACACGCCTGGCTGAGCGAGTCGATTGTTCCGCTGCCATGATAGTATCGTGACTTACACTCAAGCATACACAACGTAGCATCATCGGCATTGCCGCTTCCAAAACGTGCAGTGATGCGATTATAAAAGGACCGAATCGAAAAGCGACTGGCCCTGCTAACAACTCAACTGTGCTCTGCCTCGCCCTCATTAGTCCTAGAACCATTTGTCATTAAAAAGAACTTCACAAAAACTCACCATTCTGCTATCGCCCATCGGGGAAGACATGGAATATAGCGATTCGTCGCATGGGTCAGAACCTGATCCGCTGCATTCATGGCTTAGTGACGAGGACCTCAGCCTGGTTGGGGAACTGGGGCTACCTGATCCATACCACTGGGGAAACTTGCAAGACTGGACGGAGAAGATTCTCAAAAAGTACCATGCCCGGATCTCCGATTCGAGAACTGTCCGGCAGAGGTTCATCAGGACTAGATGCGTCGCGTGCCGACGCCTCTGCGAAGACCCCGATCTGGAAAACATCATTGACCCGCCGGTGGCACTCCCATGCGGTCACATCATGGGATGGACATGCTACGCAGACTTTTGTGACAACTTCACTTGTGGCGAAGGCCCACTGATTTGTCCATGGAACGGACCGTCGGACGACGAGCCTGCGGAGTGGTCACAGGCCTGCAACGAGCGCATCGTCCATGGCTGTTCGCATACAGGCATGTTCGCACGAATTCCGGCCCCAAACCAAGAGTTTTACCTCCCTCCCGAGTTCTTCACTCCCCCAGGCGGCTTTGTGACGAGCAACTGTCGACGCTGCACCGTCAAAGAGTTCCTCACCACCTGGACGCACGAAGCTCGGCAGGAGGAAGCATACCCGAACGTCTTTGCATCATGCGACGGCCTTCATGGGCTTCAAGATGGGGAAAGGCGGTTAGGTTTTCGGCTGCAACCTGTGCCAGGGCTTGAGCGTTTGTCCGAGGAGCGGTCGACGTTCTTGGGGGACCTGTTCGCGACAACATCGACACCAGCTACAAACGGGGTGGCAGAGGAGATGAGCTCAAAAGTTCTGTTTCTTGAGCCAGTAGTAGACTAACGATGATGGCATTTGAATCAATTGATTGGACTGTTGGTCGAGATTGAAAGCTAAAAGGGCCAAATAAAGCAGACCAGGATGGAGCGATGTTGGTAGTTGGCAGTTGGTCGTCGATTTTATTAGCCTATTCACTCCTGGGATAGTCAAAATCGCGATACGTATTTGAGACCCAGTAGTTAGCCGCTGAACTTGCTCACCTCGTGAAGATGATTAGCGTTGGTCGTTGATGTTCAATAAGGTAAGCTCGTGCATGGTGGGACTTGGCAACCCGATCAGATGACGCGCGTTGGCCAGGGCATAATCATGGCGTTGTTCCCAACACCGACAATAGCCAACAGTGTTTTTCTACCTTTTATTATTCATATTCAAAGGGCGACGTTATAAAAATCGAAATACGCCATCATTTGTCTTTCTCCCGTAGACCTGATCGCACCCATTCTCAGCCTTTCATTCTGACGTCATTTACCATATTCTGACCTGACTTTATTCTTCACATACACACCACCATGGAAGCTCACAATGCAGCGGTAGCCGCAATTTCTGAAAGGGTCAAGCATTTCTATGCTAGAAAGGAGCCCTTTCGAATGTACCATGGGTCAACTAACACCACACGACGCTCTACTCGGCGTGTCGACAATACCGTGGACTCCAGCGGCCTGAACCATGTACTGGAGGTCAATACGACAACCAAGATCGCCCTCGTTGAGCCAAACGTCCCTATGGACGCACTAGTTGACAAAACACTGAAACATGGGCTCGTACCGCTCGTGGTTATGGAATTCCCCGGTATTACAACCGGCGGGGGATTTTCCGGTACTTCCGGAGAGAGCAGTTCGTTTCGCCATGGTGTCTTCGAAATGACAATCAACTCTATTGAGATTGTGCTGGCCGATGGTACTATTACCAAGGCCTCCAGAACTGAGAAGCCCGATTTATTCTGGGGCGCCGCGTCGGCTTTTGGTTCCCTCGGCGTTGTAACTTTGCTCGAGGTCCATCTCAAGGAAGCGAAGAAGTACGTCGAACTGACGTATCAACTGTGCGCCGGACCATCTGATACAGTGGTGAAAATGAGAGAACAGTGCGACAGAGAGTCAAATGACTACGTCGACGGCATGGTATTTTCCAACGACTCGGCGGTGATATGCGCCGGGCGCCTCGTAGACGAGCTTCCACAAGGACAGAAGCCACTCCATGTCACACGTCGTGGGGACAAGTGGTTCTGCATGCAGGTCGAACAAGTGCATAAAGAGCTTAAGAAGAACCCTTCCAATACCATCACAGATTACATCCCTCTGGCGGATTACCTCTTCCGGTGGGACCGAGGTGGCTTCTGGGTAGCAAGGTACTCGTTCAAGTACTTCATGACACCCTTCAACCGCATCACACGATACATCCTGGATTCACTCCTTCGGGCTCGGGTCATGTACCCCGCAGGTCACAAAAGCGGCCTCTTCGATTACTACCTGCTACAAGACGTGGCTGTGCCTTTCGAAAGATTCGCCGAGTTCCAGAACTGGCTCCACGAGGAGGTTGCCATTTACCCCCTTTGGCTCTGCCCCCTGCATGTGCAGAGAGACGCCCCCGATTCAGCACACGGTCTAAACTCTCGGGCTGCTAAACCCGGGACACCAGACCTTGTGAACTTTGGTGTCTGGGGCCCGCTGTCAGGCACGCGCCGCGAAGCCATCAGCAAAAACCGCGCCATGGAGCAAAAGGTTGCGGAATTTCAGGGAATGAAGTGCTTGTACGCCCATGCCTACTACACGGAGGATGAATTCTGGAGTCATTATGATCGAGAGTCGTACGACAATCTGCGGACAAAATACGCGGCAGATTATCTGCCCAGCATTTACGACAAGGTCAAGGTGGACGTTGACGGTATCGGAGAAGCAGAAATGTCGTCGACCATTCGAACACGTTGGCCGACGCAGGGATTGAAAGGAGTCTATAGGGCTGTGGTCGGCGGTGACTATCTTCTACAGAAGAAGAAACGTGAGCCTACGGCCAAGGAATCGGGAATGAATTAAGATGTTAGATGGACTAGATGGCGATGCCAGAATTGATCCATAGACCGAGATAGACTTGCCAACATCGGATTTTTCTTCTTCTTTAAAACAATGTGATTACAGATATCTCAATTTCTCATCAGATCTCTCTTGCCGTTCTACTCGGCGCGAAAAGGTCCCATGCTTCCTCCGCCCTTTCGGCCGCTCATCTCGCTGAAGGCCTGTATTTCCTTGTTCCTGTCGAATGGCTTTGTGCCCGGGGTCGGCTGTGGCAAGTAGCCAATCTCTGTCGACATGGCAGCCTTGAGGTCTGACTCTGGAGTTCTGGGTGGCTTGTCCAACGACGACCAGTACCTGAGGCCTGCGAAAACCACGACGGCGCCGGCTGCGATGCGCATCCTAGGCATTGTTAGCCAATTTACTCTCAGACAGCAGGTCACGGCCAGTCAGATGGGTACCAATTCTTCTTCAACATGTCAGGGGTTCCACCGGGGTTCTCTGGCACTGGCTGCTGGCCCCCAGGGCCACCGAGATCGTCCCTCCGTACGTAATGCTCCAGGCTCCGACCCTGGGCACGGCGGACAAGTGGGGCCGACACGACGGCGACGGGCCGGAGCTGGGTGCGGAGCAAGTTGGTTGTTGGTCGCAAAATAGCCATGTTTACAATCGTGATCGAGGTTATAACGATTCGTAAAAAAATGAAGATTACAAAAACCGTCTTCAGCTCAGCAAAAACGAGGCGCATCTTTTATGGAAAATCTGGCCTCCAATGCCGATGAAGCACATGACTTCGTGAGGGGGAATGACGTTTGAGGCTGTCATCATCTCGCCGTCTGTCGATGATGTTGACTTTCCCCGCAATTGATCAAAGGGGAAAGGCGAATGCTTCATGCTGGTGAAAGCTTGAGCTTGGCGCCCTCGATGTGCCATTGGGTTGCATCGGCTACAAGATTGGCGGCCCGACCGCAAGGTCCTAGATGGGCAAAGCGAAGGATGATTATGATGGAAGCTATCCGGAAGGCCCGCAAAGTAGCAAGACTAATGGTATCAATGAGGGCAGATCGCGTAAAACCGAACTGTTAGCTGCTTCTCATGGACATCATGTTTGTAGGTCCGCATTGAAATGGTTCTTTATGAGTTGCTGTTGAAGCATGGCATGTCTACCACAGTCCGTTTCAATCGCCTAGCTGACAATGCACTGTATGTGCGTTGGATAAAAGTTTGGCCGTTTCTTTGAAGGTGCAAGCCGAACTGAGGATGCCCGTATTAATGACTAACCTGAGAAAAATGGCGATGAGACATTGGAGATGCCAGGTTGTGTTAAATCAGAAGAACCACGTCAATCATTCAGAATTAAAAAAAAAAAAAAAAGGATGCTGGCATATATTTAGAGCTAGTGACGAATAAAAGTAGCATCTATCTAATGGACGGAACCATGAATGAGAAAAAAAAGGAGGCAAAAAAATTGCGTCGTACGGAACTCGAATCCGTGCCTCAACTTATCACTAATGGAAGAGTTGAATCCTAACCCCTAGACCAACAACGCGTCTTATTTGATGAACCCTGCTCGCTGAAATGTAATTTATGAATGACAGTGCAATCAGCCAGACGGCATTACGGAATTTACTATTCAAGGCCAGCATCACTATGTTGCTACTACTACCAGCTCTGCACCTAGACTAACTCCCAATGTTTCAGGGAAACAAACCAATGTTCAAGCCATAGCCTGAAGTTATTCGTTGGCTACTGACACCAAGAGAGACGACTTAGCTCACTCATTGACCCGGAAAGAAATTTTGGTGCAGTGTAGCTTATAAACTAGTACAGTGTTGGACTTATGTGGAGTACAAGCACACTGGAGGCCACTAAAATAAGTGCGCTGGAGCTGTCTAGACTGCTGGAGACAGCACACAACGGGTGAGATCGCAGTTTTCGGCCGCGGAAACTTTGGACTAGCTGCGATCGGAGCAGGCAGTGGCAGCCGTCAAGTTTGGTCTTCAATTCAATCACTTCTTTCTATTTGAGCTATAAATGCGTACCAGGAAAGTGCGACATAATGGAAGATTAAAATCAAATTGCTTAAGTTGGGTGTATTCGGGATCATTGTAACATTAATAAAGAAGCGCTGAAAAAAGGGAAAATCCAATGCCTTTAAAGTAACACAGAAAGGTTATACAGGTACTTTACAGTGGCTTCTTTCGTAGGTTACCTAATTCATCACATCATTTTTTGTCGCGAGTCTGGGATATTTCGCGTCGTGCACCATTAGTTGATTGGTCAATTGCGGCAGACGCAAGGTTGGGCGGAGGCATCGATTGTCACTAAAGGTGATATAGCAGGATGAAAAAAATCGGAAGCCAAACAGTACGGAACGGGGCAATTAGGCAGAAAAACTGGGGTCGGAATTTAAGGTGTTTGATAACCATGGCAGTGGTTTTTGTTACATCTCACATGAGATTTGGACCATTGGCATGTGAAGGGGCAATCCCAATCGTTCTGGGACTCTAAGGATTGTCATGGAGCATTGGACCGGGGGAAATAGGCAGCAGGACCCTCGCCAATGCTCGCGGTGGCTGGCCACCGCTTGATTGACACATTCCTACGTGGCCTACCGGTGCATTACCTCAGAAGTTAATAAACGAAAGTCCATCAATTAAAACCACGTGATAGCGTGCCATGGTCGTGCCTGTTACGCGCCCCGCAAAATGCCCTTTGGCGCGTGCCGGGGCCGCTGGTGCCTAGAGCTTTGTGCGAGGTCGATGCGAAAGGTGGAAGGAGTGGCGGGGCGATGCCTTCAGCTGAAGCTCCGTACCTTGCTCTTGGTGCCACAGTTGGTTCCGGCCGCTCAAGAATAAAACCGGAAGGACCATCCAGTTTTCCTTCCTTCTCAAATCCAAATCTCTCAGCCTCACATTTACTTCTTTCCCTTTTCTCCCCTTCATCGCACTTTCCTCTTTACCACTCAATTGACGGTGCAAATCTTCCGCACTCGGCGATTACTGCTTTTGGCCCCCATCGTGTTGGGCGCAGACGTCTCTCCAAATTACGCTGTGCCGAGCCGCTATTGTTAGTTAATTTGGCGCGATCCCAGCGCTCACAGCCCCCTGACGCGACCCCACTACGTACCAGCTCACTAACACAATAAACAGAGCTCAGCTCGTCGCATCAGCTCAGCCAACTCGTCTCACCGGCAGCTTCATTTCCTCCCCCTTTCGCCTCGCGTTCTGCCTCTCTTTCATTCCACCATTCCTCAACCTTTTTGTTGAAATCCCCACCAACTCTGGAAAAAATGCCCCCCAGGCGAAGAGCTGCCGCTGCTGCTGCACCCCCAGCGGATCCCCCTCTGGACGGCTGCGCCATTGCCATAAGCGGCAAGTTTGACTCCATTTCTCACAGTCACGGCTCCCTCGAAACACTCATCCGCAAGCATGGCGGTACTGTCACAAGAAGCGTGACCAAGGCTACGACACATGTTGTCTGCACTAAAGATGATTTCGCTGCCGGGACCACGAAGATCATCGCCGGGAAGGCCAAGGATCTACCCGTGGTGGGCCCGCAATGGCTCCTCGACACCGACTCGGAGAACAAGAAGCTGAGCGCCGATGACTACGCTTGGAAGGACAAGCAGGCCAATGGCACCAACGGAAAAGCTCCTTCCAAAAGCGCTCCCAAAAAGCGATCTGCTAAGGCTGACAAGACTGAAGACGAAGACGAGGAGGATGAGGAAGAAGAGCAGCCCAAGACAAAGAAAGCCAAGGCTGCCGCCCCAAAGACCGCCAAAGCCACCAAGGCCAAGGCCGCCGTCAAGGACGAGCCTGAAGAGAGCGTTAAAGAGGAGAAGGCCGTGGCTGAAGGCCAGTTTGTGAAGAAGGGTTTCACGATCCCAATTGATGAGTACTGTCCGTACACCAACTGGCAGGTTTATGTCGATTCGAAAACTGGGATGTGCTATGACGCTTCACTCAACCTCAGTCACTCCTCTAATAACAATAATAAGTACTACAAGATCCAGGTCAGTAATGTTGTGGTTTTTATGTTTTTGGAGGTTTGAGCTGATCATCAATAGGTCCAATCCAACCCTGGCACTGGACTGTACCACACCTGGACTCGGTGGGGCCGTGTTGGCGAGCCAGGTGCGAATGCTGTTGTAGGCTCGGGTTCACTTGCAGATGCTATTAAGGGGTTTGAAAAAAAGTTCAAAGACAAGTCTGGCCTCAAATGGGAGGATCGTGGCGAAAATCCCAAGCCTGGCAAATATGCCTTTGTCGAGCGCAGCTACAACCCCGACTCAGATGATGAGGACGATGACAATGATGTCAAAAAAGAGGAGGAGGAGGATGAGCTCCCCGCCCCGGAATGCACTCTTGAGCAGCCTGTACAGGATTTGATGGGACTCATCTTTAACCAGAAATTGTTCCAGGCTACTATGGCATCCCTCAACTACGACGCGAACAAGCTTCCACTAGGAAAGTTGAGCAAAGCAACTATTACTCGAGGATTTCAGCAACTTAAGGATCTTGCAGAACTTCTCGATGACTCGACTCTCGCTACCAGCAAATATAGCACAAGTCTTGGCGATGCTATTGAAAACCTCTCCAACACGTACTACTCCGTCATTCCCCACGACTTCGGCCGCCAGCGTCCCCCAGTCATTCGGGACGACACTTTGCTGAAGAGAGAAATCGAGCTTTTAGAAAGCTTAAGCAATATGAAGGATGCCGCTGAGCTTATCAAAATCGACCGTAAGACAAAGGACACAGTTCATCAACTCGATCGCCAGTTCCAAGGCCTTGGCCTTGAGGAGATGACTACTCTTGATAAGGAAAGCAAGGAGTTCGAGGAGCTTGCCAAGTATCTCAATGAGTCACGTGGCTCAACTCATCATGTAAACTATAACATCCAAGAAATTTTCCGCATCGAACGCAAAGGCGAGGCCGATCGCTTCGACAACTCACCTTATGCCAACATCAAATCCGACCGCCGCCTACTCTGGCATGGGTCTAGGGCCTCCAACTTCGCTGGAATCCTTTCTAAGGGACTCTTGATCGCACCCCCAGAAGCTCCTGTGTCAGGATACATGTTTGGAAAGGGTATTTACTTGGCGGACATGAGCTCGAAGAGCGCGGGATACACCGCCCATTACACCTCCAATAGGAATGCCTTGCTCCTTCTCTGTGAAGCTGAACTGGGTGATCCTATGCAAAAACTTGTCAATGCCAGCTATAACGCAGGAGAAGATGCCAAACGGGGTGGTATGTACAGCACCTGGGGACAGGGTAACACAGGACCCAGTAAGTGGGTTGATGCCAGCCTTGTTCATGAGAGCCTCAGAGGCATCAAGATGGTACGTTTCTTGAACACTATCCCTGCAATTGTTGGATTTTACTAATTCTTTCTAGCCTGACATGAACGTTAAACCCGGTCCAACGAACGTCCCGGGCGCTGGCCTCTTTTACAATGAGTACATTGCTTATGACATTGCGCAAGTCAAGCTTCGCTATCTATTCAGGGTTAAAATGTAAGCCTTGTGAATGAAATGACTAGTATTCTTATTATTTTTGTAACTCTACATTCATGTCTTCGTTTTCGTTGATGCTATACCCATTACAATAGTGTTTCAATAAAATTTCTGAAACGTTACCTTCAGTCTGGTGTACTTGCAGTCTAGAAATATAGCCATATGCATGTAGTTCTGTCTCCTTTGGACTCTTCTCCAAATGGAACCTAACCTCGTCGCGCTTGCGAGCCAGCTCCATCTTACTCAACTGACTTCTTTTTTAACTTGATCAGGCTTTTTCTCTGTTTAGCCATCATTATATAAATCACTCGGGATGAATAATGCATGATGTTGGCGTTACTGAGCTGTTTTACCTGACTACCACTCCATTCAATCGTCATGTTCAGTGACTCACAACAAGACATCGGAAGAAGCCCCTTGATTAATTTCTCTACACCCGCCCGGTTACATTGTCAACTTGCGTTTTTTCCAGTCCAGGCTGTTTGCATGGGCCACTTTTGCAAGTTCAATATCTGCAACGGGCGACCCTTCAATATCGTCACCACAGCTTCCAATAAATTCCCTAACACAGGCACAAATTGGGTGCCCGCATCAGCTGTCTCGAGATTGTCTCGTTTGTAATGTGCAAACAACCGGCCGGTGCGAATGAGGAACAGCACGCTAATCTCGCACCTGGCAACACTCGCATCACTGGTCCTTCCACTAGCTGCAGCTCAGGATACCATGGTTTCCGACCGAAGAAAATGAGCCTAAATCATTAAATGATGGCATGTAAGACGCTCATATTGCCAAGCTAGATGCACAGTTTGCCGTCCAAGGAGAGGAGATTATGAAGGAAGCACGTCAAAAGATTAATGGTTTCAACTGGAACTACTGCAACAAGGAGAAAGGACTTGTGCAAACGAGAGGGGAAGCTGAGTCATTCTTTTCTAACCGATAAAACACTGCCTCTAGTTTGCATTCTACTGTCCGCCTGGCTTTGCGCGTGATTTTGCTCGTGCGTCATGAGGGGACACTTCAAATACGGATACCCCCATTTACGCAACCTCGGAGTTTGCGTGGCCGACAAGTATCTATATCACATAAGAAGCATCCCATTAGCCTAAAACCTATCCAAAGAGCGAGATCTAGAATCGTTGGGGGCATTGGGGATGCGTCTAGAAGGCGGCGAATGATAGAGGCTAAGGCCCAACCAGGCCGGCGTTACTTGAGGCGTAATTCCTACAACACAAGAGGGAATAAAACGGAACCAATATCTCTTCATCTGGGCAGGGGTGGGGATGAGCAAGGGAATCTATGGCGATGATGAAGGTGAATTAAAAGGGTGGGGGGTTGCGACATGTCGATGCTGGCTTGTTGTTGATGCGTTTGGGCTCACCATGAGATTTCGTAATTTACTCCAATACAATCTAATATGGGCATTTCCGGTATCTCTGTCTCGAATTTGGAAAAAGAAATTGGCTTGTAGACGGCAATCGCCGCCGCCGCCAGCACCAACGCTGCTTTCAGGGGTGGCTCCAGGTTCCCTCACAGGGAGTACATCGCGCAAGGAAGAAAATGGCAATTTATGAAGTCTTATCAACCTTTGATGCTTCGTACCTCTGGCCAACCAAAAAGCTTGAATCCCGATGTGATTGTCAAATCCGCCTCCCGTTGCGACTGAGCTGAGCGATAGGTCATCAATATACTAAAGAAAATTTAAAATAAATTAAAATAAACTAATAAATAATAAATAAAATAAAATAAGCCATGAGCCATGAGCCTATAAGACGATAGGCTATTCGAAGGGGGGTTGTTTTATCTTTCTTCACGCCTTGGTAGTGTCTAAGTGACAACCCAAAATCACCAGCAAGGTTGATAAATTTCAGAAAGTTTAAGCAGGCATCATTATAAGACGTCTCTCGTCTCCTTATTTCTCTCCTCGACTTCTTTATTCCCAGCCCTCATAGCCATGGATATCGCCATGCACATTGACCACATCTACAGAACGTACACTAAGGATCAAGACCCTGAGATACTTTTCGATAAGGCTATACGATACCATGACGCCCTAAGGGAGGTCTTGGGGCAGCGCCGAGCCATGACAGAAGAGACACACAACTTGATGATTCACGCAATATATGGCAGCAACAGGGTTGAAAAGGCCGGGCTAAGTTTCAATCCCACGCTTCAGTTGTGCCAACAAGTCCTCCGAGGGGAGCCATTTCCCGAAATTCATGAAGGAGACCCAGAATATACAATCATGCTCCGAGAACTTATTTCTCACGACAGGAACCTAGAGGATCAATCAGCACGGTATATCCTCCGCGGAAGGCAAGAGGTCATTCAACACATGAAAGCTTTTCAACACATGCTCGACCGATTTGTAGTCCACAAGCAAGCCATGACAGAAGATCTCATCAAGGAGACCCATTCGATCTTGTGCAGAGGTGTCTCTATTATTGACGAGACGCCCGAAGTACCTTACGAGACGTATGCGGGCATATACAGGAACGTGGCAGTTGGTTCCGGGTCAACTATGTTTGTTGTGCCCAAGTTTGTGCCTGAGAAAATGGCAGAAATGTGCGATGCTCTCAAAATGGATATTCAAGATGGGGAAGCCAGCGGTAGCATCGACCCGTTCTCGCTGGCTGCCAAGTATTCATTGAGGTTTGTGGAAATCCACCCTTTTCGAGATGGAAATGGTAGAATGTGCCGGATAATTCTCAATGCGATTCTCTTTCGTTTCGTTGGGATTATCGTTCCGATTGGAGAAGGAGACGAAGATCACGCAGAGTACATGGGAATAAAAAGGCGAACATCCGAGCACATGGAAGGACACGGGGAATATGCAACATACATTCTCAAGAAAGGAACAAAGGTGCTTCAGAGGCTGAAGCAAAAGGCACACGGAAAAAAGAAGAATTAAGCGTCTTCGGACACATTCTAGGGCAAGTGAGCACGGTTCATCAGAGTCCACTCCGTATCACACACAATATCAGAACCACAACGATACACAGGAGTAAAAGGAAATAAATGAATAAAATAAATTTATGAATTACTGAATAGTAGACTAATAAGTCCTGCAAGGGATAGGCCTAATGGTATTATTTAGGGTTATGTCCTTTATTTGGATTATCTGTTTGCATTGTTTACTCATGCCCAGCCACTCTCTCGCTCGTACGGTGGGGTTCCCAGCGCATGTCTCACCACTCCAAGCACCAATGTATTGCTTGCTGAATGCATACAGTACGCTGGTGTCAAGGAAACGCCATAGATCATCAACCAGCTGTTTCTAGTGTCCTTACTGGCCAGTTACGTGCGCTCCTAGGGTGGATTAGGGTCGCGTAATGGGCGCTAGCATGCGACCCTGGTGTAAGACCCAGCATCGAGAAAGGGGGCCGAGTCGTGAATATATTGGCCATGCTTCCAATGACGTCTCCCAGGTTCTTTGGGTGTGAATTGGGTGTAAACTAGACGTCCCGACAAACAGTGCCGTATGGATTTTGAGTGGTTTTTTAATCAGATGGCGGAAAAAATGCCTGTCCTGGTTGCGGAGTTAAGGTTTCGAGTAATTAGCTTCGCGAGCAACCCTTGCCGAAACCACGTTGGACGACAGCCGATTGCTGGTGGCCGCCGCGCAGGTACCAGGCCTGTCGGTACTGAATCCGCCGGGCCGCCAAGTACCTAGTCACCCAACCACAGCACCCAACCGTTCTAGTCGTCTCACTGGCCTGCCTTGCACTGGCCTGCCTTGCACGTGCCACGCAGCCGCCCGCCTGCGACATGGATATCCGTCCAACTCACTCTCTCCATTATCTGGAGCCCACACACCTTGCATCAAGCCTCTCGCCATCTCTGGAGACGCTCCTCTCGCTATAATGTTTATCTCTGTTTAGCCTCAGCTCGCGGAACCACGTCACTCTGCACCACCTCACACTGCGGCCGTCTCCAGGCCGTTGCCCCGAGCCCCTCTGCACATGTCTGCGACGTCATACCTCCGATCCACACCATGGCATTCTTCGAGGACCCGCGCCTGCGACAGCGCTGGAACCAGATCGCCCAGGACGCAGAAGTAGTAACCGAGAATGCTGCTGCTGGAATCTGGTCCTTTCAACACCATTACATCAACCCCTGCCTCTCGTCCGTCGCCAATTCTGTCGAGCAATGCACCTCGGTCTGCTTCGGCGACCGCGAGGAGCGCATGCGAAAACGGAGAGAGCGCGAACGTGCACAAGGCGCCGCAGAATACAGCTTCGACTTTTACGACGATTGGTATGAGGACGAACAGAGCGGTGGATTGTTTGGGACCTGGGGGCATGAGGACTGGGACCGGCTGCTGGCCGGCACAGGCAGTCAGAGGAAGCACGCCGGTGGCGAGACCACAGAACAGCCCCGAAAGAAGCGAGGCATGAGCTACGGCACAAGCTACGGTACAAGAGGCGTGCGGCGAAAGACGGGCGACGATGACCCCACCATCATCCCCAGCACGCAACCTATAGGTTTCTTGAGCAAGCTGCCCTGGAAGATGGGCGGCACACTACGATACAAGCCGAGTGCTGCCGACTTGCAAGACCATCCCGGGAGACATGGCGATGGCGAAGTAGAGCCCCTGTTAGGCTCAGATGACGATTCCAACCATGGCGATCTGATTGTGACTAGAAAGCGAAGCGGAACCACTGGATCGGGCGACACATCGGACTCTTATCGATCACGCGGGGATCTGTTCCCCAGCGATGGAGAGGGCGAAGAAGACGCAATTCCACTTGATGATGAAGTGACGTATGATATGGTGAGAAAGGATGACCGCAGCAGTGGCAAGAGCCGAACAAGCTCGAACACATATAACAGCAAAGGCAAACGACCAGCCCGCGGGCATTCGGTCCCGAGAACTGTGTCCAGGACAACCCTCGGATCAGTACGATCAAGAGACTCGTTGCGTGTATCGTCACGAGAATCACTGCGCCCGAGCTACCATGCAATGCCACTCTCTGCAACGCCAGATGTCGATGATGTACCTTCGCTTCGTGACCTTGCATTGGAGGAGCGGAGGCTACAGCATGAGGAGGACCTGGAGGTAGCGAGGAAGAAGGAGGCTGCAGCCCAGCTGGCAGTGGAAAAGGGACTTGCCGGTGCAAGCCCGGCACTACGTTCCCTCTCCGAACCAAAGCCGATCGTGGCAGAAGATGAAGTCTACAAGCCCGAGGCTCCCAAAGACGTCTCCCGAGAGACCATCAAGGCGGTCAGTGAGCCAAACATGCGGGAAGAAGCATCAGAGGCAGACCCACATACAGTGGATTATTCGTCGCCGACAAGCGACACCAAGAAACCCAAAGATACGTCGTTTATCCCAGCGCGGCTACCAAACTTTGGATGAGTGTAAATGAAAGAGAATCAGGGGCCAAGAGCCTGGGTCGCTAATGTGACACTTTGACCTGTCTAGAAATAATCTGCATTTCTGGCGCTGTAAAACTACAAGACACGGAGCATGCGTCAAGCCATGATTATGATATATAAAGCGGAATGTGTATATGATACCAGACTGGAGCGGGAGATGGGATAGGGGCGTTGACTGAAATATGAAGGCATAGCCAGGCATTCAATTGAACAAATTACTTTGTGGCAGAGCTGTGAACACTTTTGTTAGCAGAGGTCTCAGACCAAGGGCCGAGCGGCTCACTAGCTCACGGGCATTTGACGAGTTGGTTCCCCAAGGTGGAAATACCTCGGTCCTACGACCTTGGGTTCCCCCGCAAACTGGACTTCCCATTTTGGTACGCGGTAGCTCGGCTCATGTTAAATACCGGGCCCAACACCCCACATACGCAGATTGATAGCTGTTAAACATCACTTGGACATTGTATATGAGCGGCTGAGGCACTGTAGTTATCTAGTTGCATTGCATCTTCTTCCCCAGAAACTCACTCGCCTGTTTTGGATTGATTACTTTTGTACACAACTGTCAGAACCATCTACTCGCGTTCCTGAGCCGCTAGTTACACTTACATCGCCTCATCCTCATTACACCCATCCATCAAGTTATTCATTCATTAATCACCCACGCCTTCAACATGGCGCCCGCCGGCCCCATCACAACCCCCATCACAACCCTCCTGGGCATCCAGCACCCAATCATCCTCGCCGGCATGGCGCGCACCTCGGGCGGGAAGCTCGCCGCGGCCGTCTCCAACGCCGGCGGCCTGGGCGTCATCGGCGGCTTCCAGTACACGCCCGACCAGCTGCGCGACATCATCGCCGAGATGAAGGCCAACTTTGCGCGGCCCGACCTGCCGTTCGGGGTCGACCTGGCGCTGCCGCAGATCGGGGGCAACGCGCGCAAGACGAACCACGACTACACGGGGGGCAAGCTCGACGAGCTGGTGGACATCATCATCGACAGCGGCGCCAAGCTGTTTGTTTCCGCCGTGGGCGTGCCCCCCAAGCAGGTCATTGACAAGTTTCACAAGAATGGCATTTTGATCATGAACATGGTCGGACACCCAAAGCACGCGGTAAGCTGAATACACCTGCACCAACAGTGACATGGCTGACATGTAGCTTTTTCTCGCCGTACAGGCCAAGGCGCTTGACCTCGGCGTGGACATGGTCTGCGCACAAGGTGGCGAAGGCGGTGGTCACACTGGCAACATTGCCAACTCGGTACTCATCCCGGCTGTGGTAGACGTGGCCAACAAATACACCCCACCCCTGCTCAAGGGAAGCCGGGCTCTCGTCGTGGCTGCGGGTGGCATCTCATCTGGCCGGAGCCTGGCGAGCTCGCTGATGCAGGGCGCGGTGGGGGTCTGGGTCGGCACGAGGTTCGTCGCCTGCGTCGAGGCCGGGTGCAGCGAGGAGCACAAGCGCGAGGTGGTGTCGTGCGACTTTGACGGCACGGAGCGGACCCTCGTCCTTTCCGGGCGCCCGCTCCGGATGAAGACGAACGAGTACATCCGCGGCTGGCACGCGAAGCCCGAGAAGATCAAGGAGCTGTGCGACAGGGGCGTCGTGCCCATCGAGCACGACTTTGACGAGGGCAACGACGTCGATCCCCCGCACCTGATGGGCCAGATCGCCGGGTCCATCACGAGTGTGAAGCCGGCCAAGGAGATTGTCGACGAGATGGTCAGCGAGGCGGTGGACATGTTGAAGCTCGGAGGGGCGTACTTGGCTGGCAAGAGCCGGTTATGATTTTGACAGATGATGCGTTGATAAAGCATCACGGAAGCGCATTCCTGATCAGTACAAAAAAGGAATTGTAGAATTATATCATACGTCTTTTTCTTTTCGGATACGCTGCGCATTAGAGTTGAGTACAATCAAACACAGCGAGTGTAGCCTAGCTGTAACAAAGCCTTAAGAAATACACCATAATACATGATGATTGTCCAAAGCTTTACCTTAGGATTGTCTGTCAGCATGGCAATTGGATCATAATAATGAGAAAGCATATGCCTACTCCAACTAGGCTGATTGTCGACTAGGCTGACGGCGGCCATAATTACTTAAGCGATCTACCATCTATATCAACGTCACCTGATGTCAATTAATCAACCAAGTCGTAGTTTTCGTACAGGCAGGTGCAATACGTGAGTTTATCCTTTCAATATCAATAGACACTGGTCCAATCAACCAAGGTAACGGTAGTGGTTGCATCTAAGCCCAAACCATCTCCAATGGGGACTATATTGCAGCTTTTTCCCCGGCACTAAGAGAGAGAGCTGACACAAATACTACGCCAGCTCGCCCCATCGAATCGAAAGGGGCAAGGTCACCACGTGCATGATTTAATCTTGTCAATAACCTTGGGGGGGTTTCTCATTTTTTATATACAAAAAAGGACTGCGTTAACCCAACACGTCAAATTTCCGAACAACGTATCACTGCCCCATATTTTGCCTGCCTGGGGATCGTAGGCACGTTAGCGAAAATTGCTCGATAACTCGGCCGTGGGTACGAACGAACCATGGCTCCGTGACCCGCATCGGCTCGTTCCAACGTCGGAGCCGTCGTCACCTCGAATTGTATTTAGCGGCTCTGCTCGGCAACGTCATCCCCTGATATCTACAACCCATGTCTATCACGGAGGGGGGGCCTGCTTGTTTTTTTTCTCTCTCTTTAGGAGCGTGGTCTAGACTACAGACGCATATCTCCGCCTGGTGGTATTGGCGGTGCTGGTTACAGCACGCTATCGCCCTTTGGCACAAACCAATTGAGTCCAATTTCTCATCCTGACCAGTTTCCCGGGCCCATTCTCGGGTTTCGAGCCCAAGACGGTTATCTAGGTCTTCACTTGCCGCGATTTCGTCTAGCCTCAAGTCCCTATGGGAAGGAGCCGAATGGACGTTGGGTGGGGCGCGTCATTCTTTGAACCCCTGCACCAAGCCTCAATCGAAGGATCACTTCCTCCTCGAGCATGGTCCCATTCCCGTAAACCCAATTCCAGTCCTCTCTCTCAGGAGGAGAGTCCCCCGTGTCACATTTCAGAAAACGAGGTGTAAATGAAAGGGGAATATACTCGGCGCGTGTTTCGTCCCTTGCTGCGGGTTTGACGTCTCCCGATCTGGTCAAGGCCCTACCGTCATATCATGCAACCTCCTTCCAAGAACGTCAATGGATCATCACCCATCTAGCGTCTACCGGGCTCTTTGCTCGCTTCCATGGCCATCTGCCATTCAAACTAGGACCGGGCCACGACAGGATGTGGATTCGTCTGCCGGCAAGGTGGCAACCACGGGGGGCCAACCGCCAAGCTGCTCACAGCGTTGCCCAGCCGTGCGCCCAACTGGTTTACGGGAAAAGCTTCTAAAAAAAAACACTCGCCCAAGCGTCCGAGAGCGCCGCGCAAGCGGGTATCCCAACATACAACTCAGTTACTCCGTCATTGCCGGCAGTGTCAGCAGCCAACTACCGCCGGCCAACAAGATGCAGCCATGGACATGCTACACGGCGCCTAATGACCTCCCGCACAGCCCGGAATGGAGGGGGCCCGCCGCAAATTGGCCCGCCCCGTGTTGACGCAACCTCGACGGTGCCTGCGATTGAATGAAAAGGCACGTTCTCATGTTTGTCTCATACGATTGCAACTTAGCTCGACCGTGTTATAACTGCCACGCCATCCCGCGGTTCTGCGTTGTCCATCCAGGCCACAACCCCTTCGCCCCCTCACCATGTCCGTCACCGAATTCGCCCTGATCCAGCTCAAGCCTGGCTCCTACGAGACCATCTCCCCGTCGCTCAAAGAGTGTTCGGACATCCAGACGCGATGGGTCCAGGAGAACCAACCACATCTGCTCGAAAACAAATCCATCAACAGCCACAGCTCCTGGTTCTTCCAGCAGGAAACGGACGCGCCGTGCCTCGTCATCACCGCGCCGTGGGACTCGCCCGCCGGCCATTTCGCATACATACAGAGCCCTGATAACCAGGGCATCCTCAGGACATTATCCCCGTACGTCACCGAGGGTTCTGGCTCGGTCGTCCTGTCTCATCTGAATCCCGAGAGCAAAGAACCCAAGTTCCCCGGCGAGCTATTCGGCAGGGAGCCATCATTTAACGTCTGCAAACTATTAATAAACTCCGATCAAAAAGAGACGGTACGGGAAAAGTTTCATCAGTTGGAGGCCAAGGCCAAGGAAATCAACCCCAGTAGCATGGTATGGGCAGGTTGGAAGCTAGAGATTGAGGAGGATACCGAGGAGCTCATCGTATTTTGGAGTCACGGCGTGTTAGACGGCCTGCTGGATGACCTGTTCAACACACCCGACGCAGAACACGAAATTCGCAAGTTCCGGAACGCCCAGTAGCGAGTACACCAGGTCAATCGGCTGACCGTCACGGAGATGGGGCGTTAATACACAGACATTGTGACTCGAATCGTGCTTTTTTTCTTTTTGGGACTCTATCCGAGTATCCTCCTTTCAGAGCACATGAAATGCAAGGTATCCCGAGACGCCCATTCGTGCATGTGAATCCTCCCACACCCAAATCATCCCGTTTTCCTACCACATGTTTAAGCAGACTTCTTGTTCTTCTTGCCGACGTCGGTCAGTGTAAGAGCTGGGGGTAAAATAGTCAGCATCATGTTCCATAATTGTTTTGCTTCCAGCATCAGCGGGAGACAGCTCGGGGGCGCATACTGGGGGGAAGGCTCTGCTTGAGCTTCTCGGCCTTGTCGGAGTCCTTGAGCACCAGGGTGTAGAGGTGCTTCTGGCAGCGGACCTTGAACTTGACGTTGTTGGACTGCTTGTTCTTCTTGATCCGCGCGGCTGTGATCCCAGTTAGATGTTGTCCATTAATGCGTGTTCCCTCCGTCAGAAGACGCAGTCGTTCTGTGGTCGTGGGCTCGTTGGGTTTTGTTCAAAACGTACACGAAGCGTCCTTGCGACGGCAGATCTCGATGAACTGGGAATCGGAGTCAGCATTTCATTCTCGCACGCAATGCGGCTTTCCCTCTTGGCTCTAGACGTACCTTCTTGATATCAGCGACCTCCTGAGGCATTTTGGCGGTGGTTCAATGGGACGTTTGAACTGGGAATTGTCAAAGGCTCGGATTTGCGATTTCGATAGTTTTAGGAGGAATTATTTTTGTGCGCTGCTTTTCGCGGGGACATACGCACGGGCCATGTGGGAAGACACTCTTCGGGTGCAAGATGACCGATCGCCGATAGTAGTGGCGCGGGCCTTTGCGCGGCGTGGCGGTGCATGGCAGAATAGTTGCTGCCTGTGGCGCCAGGCAGGCAGCTTCGGAACCTCATCATTAGGTGGAAACTGGCCACTTGCCCATTTACAACAGACTGGGATATCTGTCACCTGTTGGTAGTGGTTTATAGTGGCTTGCTATCCTTTATTGTTTTCACTTATACACTCAAAATCCAGGCACATCGGATCAGTCCGCGCACACATTCGCATTCACTCAATCCCGGCATTTCAAGAGAAGCGATTGCTTCCTATTTGCGACCAAGATGCCTACAGCTTTAGATAATGCGATGAAGTCAAAGGTACGTCATGATACCCCAAAATCCGCCAATTTGCGTTTATTTCTCCATTCCCTCAACTAATGTCATCTGTTAAGAATATGGTGTGGGGTGAGTTTATATAGGGTAGATGGGTGAATATTGTTTCTAACAGAAGCCAGCATTTGGCCTGGTTGTTATCGCTGCAACAGCCAAGGTAATCTGGGGCAGTGAAATGTTCCCTCCGGAGCAGGACCCTACAGGTGATCCAAAAACTTGGACCCGTGAAGAGATGCGGAGGTGGTTGGCTGCGGTGAGTTGTTCCTCGCCCATAAACGGTTTCGTTGGCTGACAGCAGAATGCAGAGGAACTTGTTTCCTCAAGAGAGTGATACGAAAGAGGATTTACTAGAGAGGATTCTCGCCAACATGAGGAATCCTAGAGTATAATGGCACATTCAAGAGAATCGGAAGCATGTCGTTGAAAGGGCAGTTGTGAGACTTGAGCTGCTCATATAGGAAAAATTATGTGGCCATAAGCCCAATGACTGCCATTGGACCAAATGGATAAATTTTCCAGTTTGTTGACAATCGCATGCATTTAGTTGATTGCCGAGAAAATTGAACCAATTTGCCATGTGTTGAAACAGAAAAGTGATGAGGGGGGTTTACTATGAGTTGCAACAGCTGTTTAAACATGTCCTCAGATCAATTGCAGAGACAATGATTACTGGCGAACTGAGGCATGTTAAATTTGTATTTTCAACGTCTGGACTCCTAAGCGGAATAGAACCGAAATCGTTCTACTGCATGCTTGGTTGCATTAAACAAGAGGTTAAATTTCTCTAGCATTACCTTACGTGTTCAGCTAGTAGGTGCCGATATACAAATATCTTAGTGGCTTGCCGGTATAGTGGGTAGTGGATAGTCATGGTATACTTGAAAAGCATTGCGATGCGTTGTTGGATCAAAAACATTACCGATTGACTAGAATGCTGGGTTGTTAGATTTCCTCATGTGAGACAAACCGAGACTAATTAGGACGTGGCGGGACCTGTCGCATCTGAAGGCGATAAAACCGTGTCTAGATTATTGATCGATAATGCGATGCATGTCGGAGACGCCGCAGACTATCGTAAACTACGTGGCTTGTGTGTGGAGAAGTGCCTTTGTATGGTATGGATGACTTCACCGCCACCATTGGCAAGCTGAACTCGTAATTGAGAACTCAGCTGTGCTGAAGCGCCAGGACTTCCGTACCTTGGCCACTGCCTACTGACCTGGGCCTAGTGCGTGTGCGTGTGGCGATCTGTAAGCAAGGCGGATGGTTGGCAGCTCGCCAAAGTTGTCGGAACGGGAAGGCAGACGTCAAATCAACATCTTGCATACCAGTCCATCACGGGACGTGACAGACCAACCTGAGGCACAGGCACAACCTGAACCACGCCACTGGTGGTGAGACAGGTGACTTCGACTTTTTGACTTCAACCACGTCACAGTCGAAGCGAATAAACAAGACTCGCCTGTTCTTTTGTTCCGAGTTGAACTCGTCGACCCCACGCAGAGCGGCCTTGGACCTGCGAGAATGGACGTGACGAGACAATAGAACGGGTATGCAGCACCCAGTACCGGACGACAGACAGGCCCCGGTCGTATCGCATCGCATCGCACTGCATCACATACTGCTGTATTTCACCGCGCGGCGGCACGGCGGGTTTTCCTACGGCGGGTTTCCCCCTCGGCGTCCGTGAACTGGGATCCCGCGGACTGTCTGCACTGCAGGGTACGGTAATTTTCAGGCGTCTGACAGCATTTCCGGCGGGTTAAGGTGTGTGGGTGTGCTGTCCCCTACAGACACTCCCACTGGGAGGCAGCTAGTGGGCAGGTGGCTTTGCGTTCTCCCAATCGCGGCCCTCATAATCCTCCCCAAGCGTGGGAGCTGCAGGGACCGGCATCTGGACCAACTACTACCCCTCCCCCCCTCATCAGGAACCTCATCGCGTATTTCGAACTCGTTTTCGGATTCACAAACTTGATACACGCTTTGCTTTGTTTTGCATGCGTCTTCAACATCACACCAGTCCTCGCTTCCCGTGCGTTTGTCTGTGACACAGAGACAGAGGCTAGCGGTCCCGAGACACGTACCGAAAAACAAAAACAATCGATTGTCGAAAGCACGTTGCCCTGCTTTGCCTCTGTTCCGATGCTGGTCGCTCGGGTCCATGCCGTGTGATTTATTCCCATTATTTCCAGGAACATCCGGATCGCTCTCATGACTTTTCGGCGTCTGGATATCTGATCCAGCCAACCAAAACCCTGGATTGGCATGTTCCCCTCTTGCTCAACCAACTGCACCACACAGAACCAACCGTCATACTCTAGGTAGCTGCAATCGTCATCATCATTATCACGCGCCGACGTGCCCACAATATCGTACACCTTTGTTGCGCCGTAATCGCAAACACTGCCTTTGCCCGATCAAGTTGGTGATTAGCTTCGCGCGGTGTTGCTGATCACGGAAAAGGAAAACAAATTGGTCGCTCGGGGACGTGAAGGAGCAAATGCGCCTCTAGCTCCTTTGTCAGCCAGCAAAAGAGGCATTGATCCATTTTCCCATTTCTTCCTTATCTGGGTTTTGGTTCCGGCCCTTGCCGCTCTCCATGCATTCTGAATAAATCGCGGGTCGACTGAGCAAGGACAGGGAGTCAATTACCCGGGGCCCAGAACAGCAGGGAAAGCAACAGCTTTTGAGCTTTGGGAAGCCCAAGATTGAACTAGACCGCCTTTTCTTCCAATTGGCGGTCTATCATTACACACTCCCTTTTCTACCCCAACTCGGCCTCTCCACCCGCCTCCAAAAGCCATCGCCAGACGACGCCGTATATTGCTTATTTGTTGGGTGTGTATCCGACTTGCACTCACATCCCATTTCCAGGTGTCTCTGGCACCCTGTTCCATTTTTTACCTTGCCCTCGACCTGACAGGCTAGACCAGTTGGTTTCTTCTAATCTTCGATCATCCCCTCCATCCAAGTGGACCGCATCTGCAGCGCTGGGTCAAGCCCCTAACCCAATACGGAAGACGGGCTGCTGCGGTCCTGCATCCCTTGGCACCATCCAGTGCCACACACGCAGATGCGGGCAGCTCGAGAGAGCAATTTTGGGTTCCCAGGTGCATCACTGCGACTGTGATAATACGACGCCCTCCCCGTGCTAAACCACTGGCTCGGTAGTCAGCAAAGCCTCAGAGGTGCCCCGTTTAGTCAGATCAGGAGCTTGCCTGCAACCCAGCCAGGCATTCGCGCCCAGCTTCGGCCGCGCGACCACATCGCCATCATTTACAACCGCGTCGTTAGTTTACACATCATTTACTCTGTGCTGCAGCAGACAACGCTTGGTGCACACCTCTCCCAGCCTTTGTTTGAGACGCCTTTGACCTGTAAGATTCTGGAGGGGAAAAGTGCGGGGAGGGTGTAACAGGGAAACAACCTCGCTGCTTCAAGAAGTGCCGTTAGCTTGACGCTCCGCCTCCCTCCATTTTCCCCATCTATAACCTATCCACTTGCTCATTGTCTTGCTGGCTCCTTTTGTTGGGGTGACAGACAAGGTGAGCAAGACGAAGTCAAATTCCAGCCGTTCCTCCACCTCCGCACGTTGGTCCGGTCTCCCAATATTTACTTCTTTCCCCTCTTGGGTTCCCGTCCCTCACAATCAAACTCTCACTTACTTGGGCTCTTATTTTCCTACGCCCCCCCTTTTCCTTTCCCTCTTGCAATCTTTCCAATCCCGAATAATTCACCTGGCAAGCATCTACTACCCGCTGCTCTTTTCCATATTCTCCGGGTGCCAGATATCACATCACACACTCGCACTCACACGTCTCACACTAACCTACTCGCGTCTTCATTCGGCCCACCTGCGTATCATTTCATCTCCCTGTTGACCACCTCCCCCTTTACCTTTACGCACTTTTACATAAATACAACCGATTGCACAACGTACGCACAAACCACGTAAAGCTCGCCGAGCCCCCTTCTACATCATTCCCGAGGGTCACAAGACACAAGACACAATCGCGCACAGACGTCCACTCCGTCCCACGTCAACAAGGTGTACCCACGTTTGTACTTCTCCTGCGACCGGCGCACTCAGGGATCGCAACTCGTGACGACATCCCCAGAGAAATTTCCCAAGCTTCTCAACAACCACAACGCGCCACCACCACCTCTCAACCCAGCCAATTGCCTGCGTCCTGATGCCCTCGCGAGATCCGGACATGGTTAACGGCTACAACGGCCACAACGGCACCAACGGGACCAATGGTGCCGTCAACGGCAACGGCTCTGATGTCCCTGAATCCTACAGCAACGGCAACGGCCACAGCAACGGCAATGGCAATGGCCACGGCAAACTAGAACACCGACTGAGGATGGAGCGCAAGATGTCGACTCCCATGGCGCCGCCGTTCATGGTTTCCGCCCCAGGCAAGGTCATCGTGTTTGGCGAGCACTCTGTCGTCCACGGAAAGGTATGATGATGCCCCATAACCCAACTCGGCGAGTTTTGGCCGTCGCCGTCTTTTGTCGCTAACCATGAACCTCTCCTTAGGCTGCGATAGCTGCTGCCATTTCGTTGCGGTCATACCTCCACGTCACCCCCTTGTCCAAATCAAAACGCACCGTAACCCTCCGATTTCCGGACATCGACTTCATCCACACGTGGAATATTGACGATCTCCCCTGGGCAACGTTCCAACATCCTTCCAAGAAGAAATCATACTACTCCCTCGTTACCGACCTCGATCCCGATCTTGTCGCCGCTATCAAGCCTCATATTGACATCGTCTCTCCTGGTCGGCCAGAGGAAGTCCGAAGGGTCCACCGCAACTCGGCATCGGCCTTCCTTTACCTCTTCCTATCGCTAGGATGGCCCTCTTTCCCTGGCTGCCTCTACACCCTTCGATCTACCATACCAATTGGTGCCGGCCTGGGTAGCAGCGCATCTATTGCAGTGTGCGTGGCCGCTGCGTTGCTACTTCAGTTGCGAACACTGTCTGGCCCTCACCCCGATCAGCCTTCGGAGGAGGCACGTCTGCAAGTGGAAAGAATTAACCGATGGGCCTTTGTTTACGAGATGTGTATCCACGGAAACCCGTCAGGCGTCGACAACACAGTATCGACACAGGGAAAAGCGGTGTTGTTTCAGCGCACTGACTACTCCAAGCCTCCGTCCGTACGACCGCTGTGGGATTTCCCTGAGCTCCCTCTTTTGTTGGTGGATACAAGGCAGGCTAAATCAACCGAATTTGAAGTCAGAAAAGTGGCAAAGCTCAAGGAGCAGCTCCCCAAGCTTGTGGGAACCATTTTGGATGCTATGGACAAGACGACCAATGCTGCAATTGGCGTGATTGAAGACGACGAGTTCGATAACGAGGAGGAGGAGTCTTTGCAGAGGGTTGGCGAGTTGATGACTATCAACCACGGCCTTTTGGTGTCTCTTGGTGTCTCTCATCCCAGGCTAGAGAGAGTCCGCGAGCTGGTGGATCACGAAGGTCTTGGCTGGACCAAGCTTACAGGTGCAGGAGGTGGTGGTTGCTCAATCACTCTTCTCCGGCCGGATGCCCCTCGTGAGAAGCTTGCGAAACTTGAGGAGAAACTCGAGGCAGAGAACTACGTTCGTTTTGAGACCACCTTGGGTGGTGATGGCGTGGGTGTCCTTTGGCCCGCTGTCCTCAAGAACGGAACAGAGGAAGATGATGAGGGTGGCATGGAGATCGACCTGGAAAAGTTCCTCAACGCCGAAGGCAACGAAGGCGTAGAAAAACTGGTCGGTGTTCACGGAGATGGAGGCGAGAGAGAGGGATGGAAGTTTTGGCGCGTCGAGAGCCAGTGAGGATGATCCCTTCAAGACTCGACACCTTTCCCCCGGCTGCACGTGGCGCAACAGCGCTGCAATTAAAAAGGCCTACTGTACTATATGGCTACGAGCCAAGTGACGTCACGTTATGAATTGCCAAGGAACTTAGATATTAACTGGAGGTGGAGCGACGCCGCTTGGCTTGAGGGAGAAAGGCTTCCCTTGCGGGGGGTTATTTACATGGATATAATATTGTAATGCGATTCCCTCTTCTTCAGCATATTCTCATTCATTGGCGGCATCTTTAGCTTTGCGCATAAGGGTATCTGTTTGAATCCGATCCTGTTGGTAACCGTCTAGTAAGAAACAAACTTTCGGAATGTTTCTCGGTGGATTTTATTTAATCAGCCGAAGTTCTTACTTCATCGCTCATTGCCATAAGCATGTCATCAACAATTATATATATATATATTTTCCTTCTCGTGACTTTCAATTACCCCAAGGAGAAATACTTGTCCGCATTGGTTTAGTGTCTCAGGACTTTTTTTCATTTTGTGTTTGAGTCACAAACATGTTTCGTCCTGGCTACGGAGTCGCCCCCATACGATGATGGTGGCCCACACTCCGCAACGTCGTAGTAGACACACTCCACTGGTGTAAGCGACGAGAGCCTTGTTTCCCCCCCCTCTCGTTAGTGTTATGATGGAGCTTGGGGCGTTTCTGTAGTAATCAGAAGAGGGAATCTTATCAAAGCATTTGGTGTGAATGAATGTGGCTTGGTCCACTCGGCTGATGTACTACTGCCCCGGAAACTGGGACTTGGCTATGTAGTATTTACATTGATGGGAGCGGGGGGGCCGTTCTTTTTTGGAAAGGCTTGGTTTAGAGATGCAGAGCCAATTAAATGTTGCGACCTGACTGGGTGCTTATGTGACAAAGGGTGATTGACATGTGGAATTCCCTGCAAGCCTCACGTTGTTTCAACTCCCGAACAGTACTCTTTTTGAATCGATTCAGGCCATTTGCATAATAGATATTGCTCATTCAATCTACATGGATATCAATTCAATACACAGTATACTCATCAGCTCATCTTGACATAGCGTTGGCACAAGCTCCCCTAAGCTGCCCCAGCGCTCTTGAGCAGGCCGATTCGGTATTTCCAGTATCCCTCGCGCACAGGGTCCCACTTCTCGCTGAGACGTTGCAAGCAGAGCTCTGCCTTGTCCACCTCGCCCGCCTCTTGGTAAATCTTCGCCAGCAGATCGAGCGCGTGCGAGCTTTGGACCTCCTCGGATGGTTCCCCCAGGCCAGAGACATACTGCTCCGTAAACTCCCGGACCGTAGACAGCTTTCGGCCACCCTTGGTCAGCACGCCGGACAGATAGTTCCAGGGGGACTGGTTCTGGGGTGCGAAGGCGATCTTCTCCTGGGCGTAGCCGATTTCGCGGTTGATGGTCGCCTCAGGGACCTTGGGGTCGTGGTCCGTCGGGCCAGAGCTGGCAGTCGACTCGGTTGGGTCAGAGAAGATGAGGTAGAAGCGGTGGGACCACGCCGAGTTGTTGCGGACGTCATCTTCAATGAGATTCTGGGTGGAACCAAGCTCACTCAGCGTCCACATGGAGAGCTTTCCGACGAGATACTGGCGGTAAGACCAGACATGGTAGTTCTTTGCGTCCTCGGCTAGCATGGTCTTGATGAAGTCCGTCTCGGACCGGGCGAGAGCTCGGGTGGTGGCCGTATCCTCCTCGATGAGCGGGTAGTAGTAGTCCATGAGCAGCTGGCGGTGGTTCCAGATCTGGTAGTTCTTGAGGTTGGCCAGGGCGACCTGGTTGAGCCATGTTATCTCATCGGGGATTGACAGCTTCAGCACGGAGATGATCTTGAACCGGAACAGCCAGACAGTGTAGTGGGCGGGATTCATTGAAATGACACGTGCGGTGAGGCGCAGACACCGGGGCGAGCACTCGTCGACGGCCATGACGGCGCGGAGGTACGATACGGCTACTCCGACGTCAGTTTTTGTGCTAAGCTACAGAGATTTGTTCTTGCTCGTCTTTGTTCCTTTCACGATCTCTTTGCTTGAGAAGGGTCCAGAACCAGGGCCGACATACCCTCGGCATAGTCGTCGGGGTAGGCAATCTGGGCGAGAGCTCCCTCGGGCTCGTCCTGCGGGATGGGAACTACATCATCCCACTCCGGGTCCTTTGCCAGCGACCCCGTAATCACCCCGTAGAGGTCCCTCTTCAGCGCAGCCATGGTCTGCCTCCGCTTCTTCTCCTCCTCGACGGCCTCGCTCGAAACCTCGGCTGCGCCCTGGCTGTTCTTGGCTAGGAACTGGCGGTGCTGGATCTGCAGGGCCGTGAGCCGCGCGTGCTTGAGGGTGCGCTGCTCGAGCTCCTCGGGCGAGTAGGTGCCGATGTCGCGGCCTTGTCGGTCGGTGCCCCAGCTGTAGTTGCGGGGCAGGCGGCGGATGGGGAGGCCCTCCTTGGTGACGTGCTTCCAGAACTCGCGCTCCGTCCGGTTGGAGAGCGGGATCTGGTGGCGGGCGACGGGGAGGATGAGGTGTGTGTGCGTGTACGTCTTCTTCTCGGCGGGGGTCAGGCCGGTGAAGCCAACTTCCTGGCGCCGCTTTTCGCAAGGGTTGGTCTTGTAGAAGCACTGCTCGGTGCGCTCGCTGACGGTCTGCGGAGCTGCTGGTTCGGATGCGGCTTTGGAGGAGAGGTCAGTTGGTGTGCGAGAGGAGGGGTTTGGGGGGAGGGTTTGGGCGGTTTTTATGTTCCCAGAACGACAGCAGAGCGGCGCGGACAAGGGACAGAGACGAGATCGGCCGTGGAAACTCACCCTTGGGCTCGGAATTGGGGGCCTTGGAGCTGCCTTTTGCCTTGGGGGGCATGACTGCAAGATCAAGTTGGTTGTGATAGAATGGATGGTGGGGTCAGTTGCTAACGTCTGCTCCGCCGTTGTCCTAGCTCAGTCCTACACGCATTGTTTTGGTCCTTGCCCCGCCAAAATGGATCCAAGCTGCACCTCCATTGCTATTGTTCTTCAGTGAGGGCTGGGCGAGAAAAAGTATAATATGATAATAATCGAACTAGAATAATATAGGACTACGAGAAAAGGAAATTTGCGTTAGTTGGAAAATTAGTAGTAAAGCGGCATGAGCGTACATAAACAATAAGTTGATAGTGGTCTGGTTTGAATAGCTTCGTGGCTTCGGAAGGTCCATTCCATTGTTGTCATTCATTAATCGTGGTCTATCTATGTTTTTTTTTTGCATCCCTGTGATAATTCTTTTTGGCGGTACACCATGCATGTTGTATGTAGATTTAAACCCCTTTGTCATGTCGTCAAATTTGGGTATATTCGCTCCTGTCCCTCGTTTCATGGCAACTATTCAAAGATCTCGACAAACTCAAAATCAGAAATCGTTCGTTTTCCATTTCTTCCAACTAGGCACCATCTTCTTTTTGTTATCTTTGACGTCGTTCTGGCCGTCGTGGGCGTTGTGATGTTTGTAGTCGGAACTTGCAGCCTGCCCTACAGAGCGCGAAAGTTTTGCGACATGATCAACCACTTCTTGAGGCCCCTGGGCGCATTTCTGACCATCGACTCCCAGTTTGGAACGAGCACAAATGTTTCGTTAAACATGTTTTGTGGTGCATCACGGCCTTTTCCGTACTGCACCTTGCCCATGATTGTGACGACGATGCTCATCCGACCACCGTTCTTCTCCACCTTTGTATTGTCGTAGACGTTTTCGGGCGCGCCAAATTGGAATGAAGGGTTCACGACGTGGGCATCAAACGATTCTATTTCGTAGTGTACTCCGTTGCCCTGGGCCTCGAGGAGTTGTGAATAGCCCTCCGGGTTGGGGACGACAGCGCCGTTGATGGAGATGTCGGCGGACATGCCATAGCGCTGGGAGGAGTTGACGTAGAATGGAAGAAGCTGAGATCGGTTGTTGACCGCCTGGTAGTAGTGGCTCACGAAGCTCTCGGCAGCTGGTCGTCATGCGTATTAGCGACTGCGGTTCGCGGTGGTCTCGACGCAACAAAGAAGACATGACGGCGGGGGGTTTGGGGTGGTACCTTCGCTCGAGGCCTTGACCTGCATCTCGTTATCGGGGAGCGGCATTGTTGTGGTTGATGTTTTATGGTGACAGAGATAGTTTTCGAGTCTTTGCGAAACGGTGGCAATGCGCCCTTATTTATGTTGGCGAGTCGGATGGCTTGGCGCAAACAGGTAGATGAAAGGATGCCTGAACAACTTTTTGAAGCGAAGGAAGCCTGTTTCATCAGACAGTTATCGACTAGCACAATGCGCACTGTGTATCATGCCCTCCACCCTTGCGCTTATCGGCCCAATTTTTGGGGAGCTCCCACCATCGCCGTGGTGTGACGCTGTTGACGGGATCATTCCCTAATTGTATTCAAGTCTGCTTCTGAGTAGCTCTACGCCATGCGGCTATTCCGGACACAGGCTCTTCATGGGCTGCGGCAGGTTCAGTCGAGACTGCCGCGCCGCCCCAACTGGGCGTGTTCTAGCTCTCAATTGCATCGTGCGCCTGGTGTTCGATGGAGCAGCTCCGACGGCTCAGCAGACAAGCCCTATTACGTTACGACACCCATCTTTTACGTCAATGCTGGTCAGTACTGGCAATGAGTATGTTATTATTGATGACGACTTACGATTTACAAAGCCCCGCACATCGGTCATCTCTACACAATGGTCCTGACTGACGTCTTGAAACGATGGCAACAAATCAACGGCAAGCAGGCCTTCCTCTGCACCGGCACTGACGAGCACGGCATGAAGATCCAGCGGGCGGCTGCGAAAGAGGGTATGCCCCCCAAGGAATTTTGCGACAACAACTCCCGGAAGTTCAGGGAGCTGGCAGCGGCCGCCGACATCTCTCACGATTTCTTTATCCGAACCACCGACGAGGACCATAAGCGTGTAGTTGAACAATTCTGGCTACACCTCAAGAACACTCCGGTAGAGAGCCTGGGACTTTACAAGGGCACCCATGAGGGGTGGTATTGTGTCAGCGATGAGTGTTTCTACGCCGAGGATGAGGTACAGACGACGGTTATCCCGCAAACTGGGCGCAAGGTTATGGCCAGCATTGAATCGGGCAACGAGGTGGAATGGATCAAGGAGGATACGTGGTTCTTTCCGCTCTCCAAGTATAAGGAAAAGCTGCTACGCTTTTATGACGAGAACCCCGACTGGATCAAGCCACAGAATCGTATGAACGAAGTCCGCAACTGGGTCGAGAACCACCTCGAGGATCTTTCTATTAGTCGTCCCGCCTCAAGACTCAGTTGGGGAATTCCTGATCCTGAGGATAGTTCAAACACCATTTACGTATGGGTTGATGCTCTCATCAACTATTTGACAAAGGCAGGCTTTGGCACCAAATGGCAGCTCGACAGCGCAGACAAAGGCATCTGGCCAGCTGATGTTCAAGTCATTGGCAAGGACATTGTTCGATTTCACGCTGTCTACTGGCCCGCCATGCTCATGGCTGTTGGCCTTCCACTGCCCAAGAAGCTCCTAGTCCACAACCACTGGACCATGTCAAACCGCAAAATGTCCAAATCGCTTGGAAACGTTGTAAATCCCTTTTTTGCGGTTCAGCGATGGGATGTTGACCCGCTTCGGTACTTTCTCATGCGAAACGGCAGCTTCCACAAGGATATGGGCTACTCGAACGAATTCATTATGGCTGTGTATGAGAAGGAATTGCAGGCCAATGTTGGAAACCTGTTTCAACGCATCTCTCGTGTCAAGGGCAACAAGTGGTCGACTCTCGAGGCAGTGAAGTGGGCGCGGGAAAGTTTCGATATGGACAAAATCAAAGAGCACCCTCAAGGCTCAATTCATATGAGTCTGCAGCCGCTCCTTGATAGCGTGCCTGAAGAATTTCAGCACCAGATGGACGACATTAATCTCAGTGGTGCGATTCGCGAAGTATTCCAACTCCTATCACAGGCAAGTTTTCCTACTTTCATACTCCGGTGAGTTGTATACTGACTTTTATAGGCCAACCGCTACATCTCAGAAACAGAACCCTGGAATCTGGTCAAGGACAAAAGCCCCGAGGCCCAGATGCTCCTCAACTGGGTCATTTACACCTGCGCCGACGCTCTCCGCATTTCCGGCATTCTCCTCCAACCCATCATGCCAGCCAAGTGTGCGCGGTTACTGGACGAACTTGGTGTGAAGCCTGAGCGCCGAACTGTCGAGTATGCCAAGAAGGGCAAGGACCTAGAGTTTGGTACTGAATCACAAATGTCCAAGGATCGGACACGCGATCGGGCAAATGCCAAATGGGAATCGTTGTTCCCGCCCGTCCCAGGCATGGAAGTGTTGGATGAGGAGGTGGTCACGGGCGTCAAGGTAGAGGATCGGCCTAAGACGAAGAACCGACTCAGCAGAGTATCTGCATCTTTGGGCCAGGACAAAGAATAACGACGAGGTAACGGCACCAGGCGGGGATGTGTATAAATTCTACTGTATCAATATCTGAAGAAAGATGTGTATAACGTATATGATAATGCCGGAAAAATGACAATATCTTCCCTTGTTACTTTTGGGCCTGTCTTTGAAATGCTGAGATAGTTTATGCCGTGTCTGCTTGGTCAGGCAACTCGGTCCCCATTCGTGACTCTTGAATTTTTCCTAATGCGTCAGTTTCAACCCACCACAGCACTCAACCCCACAGCTTACAGACGTGCTTGCAAAAACATGAAGATTAACGAAACAACGGGTTAGTAATAGATGCCATGTTTTGATAGTCGTAATCGCGTTGCTCACCAAATGCAGCCATCGCCACGAGCAAAGCTCTGTTGGTTCCCTACGAAGCCCACCATGTGCGGCAATACCACGCATGGATGCAGGATCCCGTACGCCTCAACCCCCCCGCCATCCTTGTTTAAAGCGGACTTGCTTCATTTCTCTGAACCCCCTCCTTCCAAGTCTCACTTATACTGAATTTTTCACCTGCCGCAGGACATCCAGGAGGCCACGGCCTCGGAGCCCATGACGTTGGACGAGGAGTACGAGAACCAGCAGTCATGGCGCACCTCGTCGGACAAGCTCACCTTTATCCTCTGCGCGCCGCCGCCCGCCGCCGGTGACGCCTCGCAGGCGACCTCCGTCGAGCCCAGGGTCGTCGACGCGGACGAGAGGATGCGCGGCGACATCAACTTCTTCCTGTACCCCTTCGAGGGCGAGACGGACGACGAGGCCGCCGCCGCCGAGGAGAAGGGGTGGTGCACGGGCGAGGTCGACGTCATGATCGCCTCGACGGCGCACCGCGGGCAGGGCCTGGGCAGGGCCGCCGTGTGCGCGCTGCTGGTGTACCTCCGCCGGCACGCGGCCGGCATCCTGGGCGAGTACGCCTCGGCGGCGGCGGGGGGCAAGCCGGCGGAGCTCAGGGGACTGATGGTCAAGATCAAGGAGAACAACGCGGGGAGCAGGGCGCTGTTCCAGAAGCTCGGGTTCGTGCAGAAGGGGGAGGTCAACTACTTTGGGGAGGTCGTCCTGGTCATGTCGTGGGACGAGGTCGTGAGGCGGGAGTGGTGGGCGGCCGCTGAGAGAGACTATCGCGAGGTCAAGTACGCTGAGGGCCAGTGATTAATGGTATAAAAGAAACCAAAAAGAAAAGGACAAGGTTGCTAATAAAACCGTCATGATAATCATAAAATCTGTCCTCCATGATCTATCCCCATCGACATTGCTCCAAACGTCCAATCCTGCAAGCACAAGCGACCGATTTTAGGCATGTATTTTTGTCTTCCGTCATTACTGCTCCTCCCCCAAAAGACCAACATCCTTTCTCGTTGTAACATGTCTGAAATCCGGTGGGTGAGATTGTTTTCTTTTTTGGTCTGTATCCCGGCCGTGTCCGTGTATAGCTAATGTCCATATGCGCCATGTAAAATATGCGTAGCCTCAATGAGGGCGGCTGCTAATTCTTCTGCGCGAGGCGCTTCTTTCCCAGCCCAATCTTTGCCGCCTCGGTTCCGTCGTCGGGGTGCGCAGACTCGTTGAGCCATGGGTGTTCGAGGGCCTCCTTGGCGGTTATCCTCTTTGCTGGGTCATACACGAATATCTTCTTCAGCAAATCGAGGAACTGGCGGAGAAATGTGTTGCTGGAAGGGATGATGTCCTGCGAACTGGTTTAGCCCCATATCAATTAGATCGATCCTCAGCCAAACGTACGTCGAGTTGTTTCATAGCCTTGACAAATCTTTGAGACCCGCGCGAAGTGTCGGAGGCCGGATAGTTGAGCTTTAGTCGTTTAAAGTACCTTTGAGATGATATTAGTATGCATAGGCCTCTGCGAAACGGAATAGGCATTTGCTCACCTCGCCGCTGGGTTCGTCTGGCTTCTTGTAGATGCTCTGTTCACCGCTCTGACAAGGTGCGTGTCGATGCTGGAGCCAAGAACAGCCTCCATGATGGCCAAGTGCTCCAGATCATCGTGGGTTTGGAATAGGGCATCCCCGGTGAAGAATTCAACAAGTATGCATCCTAAACTCCAGATGTCGCAGGGAAACGACCAACCGGTGCCCAGAATAATCTCTGGCGCTCGGTAGTGACGGGTAGACACCACTGTCGAGTGGTATTCTTCTTGAAATGTTGCGGATCCAAAATCAATCAAACGAATCTGGGTATCAAGTAAAACACGCCTTTGAGTAGCACGCTTATTAGCAGTAGTCGACGTTGAGGGTATCTTCCTATTATATGTGAACGTCTGATAAGAATCATCAGAAAGCAGGATATTTTCGGGCTTAAGATCGGTGTGTATCAAATCAAGATCATGCAAGACTGCGTGTGTTGGATTAGTGTCTCACTTTTTTTTCTTCCCCTCTCCGGGGAGGGGTATGGCGATTGACTTACACGCCACGCTAGTAAATAGTTGTCGAGCAAAGCTTTGTATCTGGCTGTTGGGGAAAGGCGTAAAGCCGTTCCCCTTGAGGAAGTCGAAGATGCTCTTCCCGAGAAGTTCGGTAACGATGCATATGTGCCCGCGGTAGTCAAAGCAATCGGCCAGGTGGATGCACCGGTTTCGATTGCTCGCATCGTTGGCCTTGAGCGTGGCCAGGACACGGAGTTCAATCTTGGAGGCGACCCGGTACTTCCTCACGGATCGAATGATTTTGATGGCGACGGCCTTGTTCTGCTTGCGGTCGCGGGCCTCCACCACCTTGCCAAAGGTGCCTTGTCCGAGCAGACGAGTAACTCGGTCTGGGGGGGTTTCAGTGGTTAGTGAAAAAGAGGCGGGCTGAACGGGGCGCATTTGAAATTACATTGTTCAGTGAGGTCCGAGTCCGGGACAACAATGAAGTGGCCATCGTCGTCGTCGACCTTGATGTTTTTGTTCTTGTTGGCGGGATGCTATTTACCGGTGGACACCAATTAACGCCAATGTTGCACCATGGGGCGGCAGGTTTGTTTTTGGAGGGGGGGAGGGAGGTTTCCATTGGAGAGATGGGGGGAGAGAGAAAGGGGACTCACGTCCTGGACGACGGGGACCTTCACCTCGGCCACCTTGCACGGTGGGAATGGAGGCGGCTTGTAGGAACACCAGGGCTCCTCGACGATCCTGCGTTTCGCGTCGTTGGCAACAGGCCGGGGAGCTGTGGGTCCGCGCTCGTGAGGAGCCTCGTCATGCTGGCTCTTGGAGACTGAAGTAGGCGCCGAAGTGCGCAGCGCGGAATTGGCCCTGTCAGTAGAGAAGGACGATGCGACGGCGGTTCCGACGGTGGTTTGCGAGGCCGGGTCCTCAATGCGCTGCTGGCCGGAAACCGTCTCATCGCGTTTTCTCTTGCGAGCTGGTTGAGCGCCAGCGGTGGAAGCAGCAGCAGCAGGAGTCGCCGCAACAGGCTCCTCAGCGGCGGCGGTGGCGCTCGCGGCGGCGTGTGTGAGTTTGCGACTTGTATTCGCCTCGGGCTCTGGGGTGTCTTCGATGACGATGACCTCCTTCGGGATGCCGTTGGAGTAGAAGTCATTCCAATCGGGCTCCCGGGAGCGACGGCGCTTCCTCAGCGATCCTCCCTCATGCTCGTGGGCTGCTGCGATCGCAGACGGAACCGCAGCAGGAACCGCGGCCGTTGTGCTCGCCATGTCACATCCCCAGGCTCCGCTCGCGGTCGAGGTTCAATCTCTGGACCCAGGGCCGGCGTCTGGCGATGGAGGGGGGGGTTTCGAAGCGGTTGCCCACTGCGAGACCAGCTGAAGACATACAGACACGGAATCCGTCTGTATTGTTTCGTGGTTTGTGGCATCCAAGATCAGTCTGGGCGTCTGAGACTCCACCTGGGGCGTGACCTGCAGGGAACAAGGTGGGATGGTTACAGCGCCGCCGTGATTGGCCCCGACCAGCATCGCCAATTAACACGATGGGTTGTTTTTTTTTGGTCATAACACTACACTACACTGGTGCCAGAACACATGGCATACAACACAAGGCTCTATCCGCGCTGCGAAAAATGGAAAATCGCAATAAATAAATAACGTTCGCTAGTAACCCATTTTTACAATCCCGTTGTTGTATCGTATTGCTATTTTGAATTTAGGTTTATTTACATTGGCTTATTTTCTTCCATCCACTCCGTTCCCTGGACCCTTCGACCCCAAGTCGCTTAGCTATCTACAGTTGCAACCCTGTGACAGGTATATGATCTCCGATGCAACGTCCTCTTTACAACAAATAAAATCAGAGGTAAAAGGACAGCAGAAAAAAAGATCAAATGGCGTTGAACAGGTTGCTGCCTGATGTGGTAATTTGGCCCTACTGCACCAGCTCATGATTGCAGCCCAAGCAAGCCCTCAAAATGCACTTGTGATCAGCCCGATGCCACGAAACACTCCATAAATAATCGAAGACAACAAGAGGCTCCAGCCACTAGCCTTACATACATGCCAGCTCCTAAGCAAATCAGGGTATAGATCTTCGCCAACGTGTACACGAGCGAGCGAGCCAGCTCACTCCAGCACCGGGTTCCTCGTCCGCCTGCTGGCGTCTTTCACAATGTCCAACGCGCCCTCCAACTTGGAAATCTCGCTTTGGAGATCCTTCCTTCGCTTCTGAGTAAACTTGTCCTCGCTCCCGAGCTCCGCCAATGTCTCCTCGGGCAGTGCGACAATCATCTCCGGTGTCAGCCACCTCAACGGGCCGTCGTCACTCGCCACGAATTCCTCAATGATAGTTGTCATGCCTCGAATGAAGAACTCGAGCGAAAGCTAGACGCAATGTTAGCAAATAGTGTCAAGTGGCGCATTAGTTGGGTCTTTCATACCTTGTAGTAGCACTTGGCGACGTCGTGGACATCATTGACCATGGTCTCTGCGCTGCTCCAGTGTGTGCTCTTGAAGAGGGCAGCCATGGTGTTCTCCTTTTCGGCCACTGACTTGGCAGCCTCATCGTATCTCAGCTTGCGGCGCTTCGCGACCTCTTCCGAGAAGTCAATGTCGTCTGTGATGAGCCGGGCGCACTTTGTCTCCCGCTTGCAGTGCTTCTGGCACTCTTTCCTCGTCTCCTCGTGCGCCTTGTTGAAGAACTGGCCGATGATTTTGCACAATTCCTCGCGCACCTTTTTGGTGCCGCCAGACGCCGGGCAGACCTCGTCGAGGATTGCGAATATCGAGCCTTGGACTTTGATCTGAACCTCCTCGAGGAACCGCTCGGAGATTTCGGACCACTTCTGGACCTGGAGCTGGTACATCTTGTGGTACACGTCTGGGTTGATGATGCCGTGGGGCTGGCTGACTTGAAACTTCTGAAGCTGCTCCTCAATCTCTTGGCGGAACTCGGTCGAGCTTCTCACCTCTGGAAGACCTGCATAGGCGCGGGGCACGATGGGGTGGCCATTCTTCGAGATGGCGTTCAACCGCGTGTAGGGGGCATCCAGCTCATCCTCCTCGAATTTCCACACAGCTCCCTGGCTCCTCATGAATGCGGCGAATTCTGTCTTCAGCGCCTCGACTTGCCCTCGAATCTCGAGCGGCTTCTCCTGGTAGCCAGGGCGGTCCAGGGACTTGTCTGCCCTGTCCTTGAACATCTGGACCAGCCTCACGACGTAGAGGGTTTGCGCCGCCAGAGTATTTCGGGGGTCGCCCATCTTTTCGCTTTCAAATTTGCTAGCCGCGAGCTTCTTTTTGAGGTTATTCTCAAGCTTGGGAAAGCATTCTGCAATTTTGAAGTTGAGAACGGTTCCCAAGTAGCTCTTTAAGGCCGTAGAGCCAAGCCGATCCTGCGGGATCCGGTTCCATGGAGACGAGCCAAATAGTGTGCTCTCGGCGCCTCCCAGATCAAAGTCTTCTGGGTCGGTCTCAAGTTTGTTTCTAACAAAAAACCAATCTCTGGGCCAAACCTCAGCGGTGGGCTCATATGACTCCTTCACGGCCTGTGTAAACATGTCAGTAAATGCCCACGCTCGTAAACTTGAAAAAAAAAAAAAGAAAAGAAAAACTTACCAGTTTGGCCATGCGAATGTCCTTCTCGCCCAAGTCACACTTGGTAAAAACACCAATGGTCTGCTCCTTATTCACAACGTGGAGATTGATCAACTTGCTAGGAATATCTTGATGGTTGAGATCAGTGCCGATGTTTGCCACGCATCTTATGCAAGTTAGCTTGTAAGTTCACAGAGCCATTCCGAGGTAGGCGTGACAGTTTCAACTTACACAACAATGTTCTCGGGCTTCTTCATATATTCAATCAGCAGATTCTCAACCCTCTTTGCGTCGCCCGGCTTGACCTTTCGGTCATTGTGGAAGTGCCCCGGGAGATCCAGAATACCAAAGTAAGATCGGTTTGGCCCGCAAAGCTCAATCTTTAGTACTTCGGTCGCAAAGTTCTTGTCCTGCTGGCCACTTCCGTTCCTAATTCCCAGCACGTCAGACACCTAAGAAGCTGTCAGCACCTGCCAGGTGTACATCGGTTCAAGCGCTTTACCTCAATCATGATTCGCTCAAACTCTTCCATGGTCAATTTGTTTCCTTTGCGCTCGTAGCTTGTGTAGTCCTCTGGCGCACGCGGGATTCCAGGGACCGAAACCTCCGGTCTCTCGATGGTAACGCGGAACTTGTCTTCCTCTCCGGCGGATGTGCGTTTTGAGATGACACGGGTCGGCCAGCGAGTGCAGCAGGCCGCATCCGTCGGGAAAGGGATACCCGTCAAGGTTTGCAAGAGTGACGACTTTCCCGAGGACTGCCCTCCGACAATGAGGAGCTAGGTTTTGTTAACACATGTTTTCCCAAATGTTCCAGTGAACGTACCTGAGGGATCTCAAGATATTTGCTTGCGCCCCATGACTGGAGCTTATCAATTGCCTCAAACAATATTTGACTGTGCTCAGTCTCAAACGGGTTTCCCTCCATAACCTTCGGGTCTGGCTCGTCATCATTCAAGGTCTCATTACTCTGCACATCGTCCTCTTCCTCATCTCCAGGAGTCCTCTTCGTCCTGCGAGAGGGGCTTGGGCTCAATGACAAGCCATCTACCCCGGAGTCATCATTGCTAGAGTAAGCCCTGCCAGCAGGACTCTGCATCCCAACCTTAGGACCAGCCTTCTTGGGAGAGGGTGTGGAGGGGGGAGTGGTCACTGAAAAAGCACCTACGAGAGCCATTTCTAATAAAATCAAGTTTAAAATTAGGGATTTAGAACGAATTGCTTAAAAGGAGATGGATTGCTGAGCTACCGGTCTCAATTGAGGGGGGATGAGCACCTCATTTATCTACATTTCCAGTCCATCCTAATGAGCAAAGAGGATTCAACAAAGACATGGCACAACTCCATGTCGCAGGTACATAGCCACCTCGCTCAACAACCAAGTGTTTCGGCTAGCTCAAAGGAGGTGGATGAACTAGGAGCTCGGGTATGGATCCGAAACCCATCGAGCTCTCTGGCAAGTAGAACTCCCCAGCCAAGGGGGCTCCGTGTACGGCTGATTCGATAACCGGGCTGAGATCGCAGGCGTTTTTTTCGGGCAATGTAACGATGTGTTGGTTGACCCCGGATTCTGCAGACGACAAGCATTATCTTTGGGGGCCGGCGCCAAATTGAAAATAGTAGCGGAACGCTCCACCTCGGCGCCAAAGACCATCTAACTGACGCCATCAGGAGAATATCACAGAGGGAAGCGCCAAAACTATTGGTTAAGAGGACATAACTGGCTCATCAAGCAAGTATACGGCACAACTGCGATCCCCGGTATTTTGAGGCTGAATTGCAGGGTAGTACCCGCCGCGCCGCTTTTGCGTGCCGTCTCCCCGGGATGGGGCATGATCTGCAAGAGCAAGATAAGCTAAGGAGGTTGTTTGTGGTATGAGAGGCGTGTTTCAATTCTTGCTCGGCTATGATGTGATGCCTCATTGTTGTGTTGGATGGACGCATTGGTATCGCACGCCCGATAGTCTGCGACTTACCCGAGGGGATCAACTTTACACCGGTCTTACAGAATGATGGAATACTGTTTCAGTCGCCTAGGCGTAACATTCCGGTAGGTGAGTCATTGGCCGAAGGTGCAAGCAGGTGTTCAAAATGCTCTCTTCCGCTCCAGAACTAAAGCCATCGCTTTGCGATTACGCACATATCTCAAGAATAGGCGCCAAGCTCGTAAAGACCTGCTTTGAAACAAATTAGGTCGCGCAAACCGGCCTCGATCCTGCGTTGCTGTGCCCCACGAGCACAACCAACAGCGCTCCTATTTGGTGCAGTTCAGCCACTGCAAGGGAACCAATCAGGCAATGGCGCCACCCGTTGAGGCCCTGCTCGAGAACTATGAGTTCGACCCGAGCCGAATCGAGCGCATATCGTTTCGCCGGTATAAACAGCCGTTGGCCATCGTCGAACCCGATAGCTCATGGCCGCAGAGATTCGACCTGCTCAAGGCGCGTATCGAGTCAGCCCTGGGCCCTACCGTCGTCGCCGTCAGCCACGTCGGGTCCACCAGCGTCCCGGACCTGCCCGCCAAGCCCGTCATCGACATTGACCTCGTCGTCAAGGACGTGGCCGACGAGGCCTCGTACGTTGGGCCGCTCGAGGCTGCCGGATTCCATTTTCTGATGCGGGAGCCGGGCTGGCATGGGCACCGCTTCTTCTGCGGCTACGAGCCCGTGGAGACCAACTTACACGTCTGGGGCCCCGACTGCCCCGAGGTGGAGCGCCACAGGATATTCACAGGGTGGCTGCGGCGTAATGACGCAGACCGGGAGCTGTATGCGAAGACGAAGAGGGCAGCCGCCGAGGTGAGCGTTGAGAATGGCGAGACGGTCATGGAGTATAATAAACGCAAGGAAGATGTGATCCGCGGGATTTTGGTGAGGGCATTTAAAGATCTTGGATATATGCCGTGAAGAGAAAAGGTGTCGTGGGAATTGGCATATGACATGTGAATGCAATCTGAAACTCGATACTAGCTGAAGGTAACAGGAATAACCACAACCAGAAACTATAAATGTAAGAAAATTGAAAGATTGGTTGTAAACATGTCAAGATTTTAATTGTGACTGGTAATGTCGTATTAGCTAAGATGACCTCATGTCCTCGGCCCTCGAGTTTAGTGGGTGCCAGAGAAGTAGATGGCTTTGATCTAGAAGTATCGTTACATTATTAAAAATGAGAAAAATATATCTGAGCTTGCGAAATCTATCGTTACCTATTAAGAATTGGAGGTCTAAGCGTTGGCGACTATGTGAATCTTGACTCAGATTTCAACTCCCCCCGCCTTCCTATAGTGTCTATTTACGTATGCTACAAGGGACTAACAAACCGGGTATAAACATGATGGAATGGAAAGGAACACACCTAAAATACACATGACTTGCATTTTGACAGACAATGACCGCTGTCAACATGCGATTCGCAGTATTCGCAAGTCTTTGTCCTGGCGGGGTCGTCGTTAGTATAGGGTAGGCCAATGGCCTAGGCATGTGCGGGAGAGGCTGTCAATTGAGGACTGGCCCCACCACAAATGCTCCAATCCGAAGCTTAGCCCGAAATTTCAACATCGTCTTGAACCTCACCACCGTCCGCCATTGCAGCCTCCCATTCCCGCTCGCAGACCGCTCCGCTGTGTGCACAATCGCCATGAACACAATGTTCCAGTCAATCACGCGCGCCGCGCGACCGGTCCTGGCCAAGCCGCTCTCTCAATCCCCCAGGTAGGCCTCTCCCCATGGCACCACCTGTGGTGAGCATGATGACGATCATGGAATGACGATGCTGACCATGGCAACCTCGCAGAACCTTCACTACTCTCGTCCCTCTCCGTCCCTCCCTGACCCCCCTCACCGCTGCCATCCGACGAACCGCTCTGCCTACCGCCTTCACCCCCTCCGCCGCCGCCGCCGCCGATGTCGTCCCCACGAGCGCCATCTCGGCTCACCCTGCCCTCGGCGACATGCAGATCCGATGCGGCCCGCGAAATACGATGAACGGCGCTACTCGCCTGATCCAGAAGAGGAGACACGGCTTCCTCTACCGCATGCGCAGCAGGACGGGACGCAAGATTCTGCTCCGAAGGCGCATCAAGGGCCGCAAGAACATCTCAGCTTAAGCACGTGGGCAACGACGTATGTGTGGACGAATGCAAGGGGCAATCTTTCGACAATGCATCCCGGGATCATGAAAAGGGAATGTGGGAGAGTGACGTTCGGCGCTAGAATGGGCGGGAAGTGGCGGGGGTGGGTGACGGGAACGACCATCTTCTGTACGATACAAATGAATGAGGGGAGATCGTTGACAGGTGAAGCCGAGGGATGGCATCGTCCCCCGCTCTCCCTGGTGTGATACAACTGTACAAACACGACAATTCAAACCCGTGTGGTTGCTTGCAGAACAAGTGAGAATGAGATGCGTAGCGAATGCATGCTGGATCAAGCCAACACCATTGGACGAATAGTGCCTCGGATCTGGGAGTCCGGCAGTGGGGAGTCTGTCTCGGTGATCAAAAAGGTTAATCATATTCGTCGTCTATTCTTTTTTCTCTTTGGCCCTGCCGGCTAAAGCTGCCGTAGAAACTGGCTCCTCCCAGCCTTGCATGAGCGGGCTGCCGTCTTTCTTCTTTGAGAAATATCCCTAGTTCGAAGCTCTGAAGAGGGGGGTTTTGCTTAGGTTAGGTTGGGCGTCAGGATATTTCCCGGGTAGAGCGGGAAACCTGGGCAAAGGACTTTGGCGCAAGGGGACCGGCAAACATGGCAAAGAACCATGCCCGCAGGCACCGCGCGGCAGCCGGAGATGTCACCGCAACGAGCAACTATGCAATGAGGCATTGGTGGGAAAAGACGGGAACCTGAAGCCATTCATGCCTGGCATCAAACGACGCCGGACTCGAGTTGCGGGGTCAAGCCGGAAGGTGAATGAACCGCCTCGTGGGGGGGGGCGGTCTTGGAAGCCCAAGAGAGAGAGAGATACTACATAGGACCGCAACTCGAGCCTGCGTCTTACTACATACGAGTGATACACGATACAACCCAACGTGCATTTCTTTCTGCGGAGCGAATGGGCTTGGACAGTGGCACAACCACCATCGGCTTTCTACCCCAGAATCCTGCCACTCTCCCGTGCCTGCAGGCGCGGCGATGTTCAGGAACGCGGAGGCGCAGTTCAGGCACACGCAGAGCGGCGGCGGAGGAAGCCCAAGAAGAAGAAAGAAAGACGGCCGATTGAGAGTACAGTCAGACGGGATCGGATTACGGCGAGCGAGGACGTCAGGTGGGACGGCGGAGAGGTGTTCGGATTAGGTAGGTGAGTTTGATCCTCTGGGTTTCATGCGGCTGGCTGTGGGCTGAGTATTGATCGGCGCAGGCACAGGCACAGAGTCAGCAAGCAAGCAAGCAAGCAAGCAAGCAAGCAAGCAAGCACGCAAGCAAGCTGTCATGGTACGTAGTGGTGGTGGTGGTGGGGGGCCGCCATGTGGGTGTGATAGCTAGCGGTGGTGGTGGTGCTACACAGGCCTAGTTGCAGGTGGGAGTTGAGCTTGCTGGAAGGGCGACGTATGGCCAGGCGTCCAATAGACCAAGGCGAGGCCATCACATTCGGGGGGCGTTGCTAGATGCAGGGAACAGGCTGGTTTCTAGAATAGGGGCGGCCTGCGCGCCCAGGAGAGATCTGTGGCATGGTTTCGTATATTAATAGGATATTGATTTTTTAGTGGGAACGTTGCGGTGGTGGGAAAGCCTGAGGGATATGGTCCCCTCTCCCCCAAAAGTCAGGGTCACAGCGAGCTCCAGCAGCCCTGCGGCTACATAGTATGTATGGATATATATGGAGGGAGGTATAATTTGTATGGGACAGGAACACACGGCTCGCGTTAGCCCAGGAATCCCAGAAGGAAACCCGCCGCCAGGGGACCGTCACGAACTCCAAACTTCCCCCACAAAGCCCACAAAGCCCACAACGCCCACAAAAACCGGGACCCGGGCAGTCTGTCTCGACAGGCCAGGGTGCCCTCCAAACTCACTCGGCCCCGAGGCTCCCAGTGTGGTAAGGAGGAAGTCGACGCTCCGCCTTTGCGTTAGCACATCTCGGCCAGAGGCTCAGTTTACGGGCTAGGGGCCAGGAGGGGAGGGGGGCCAGACAGTTGGGCCTTGGAAAATGACGTCGGGTCCCCGGCAGATGGAGAAAATTCCGGCCTCTCTTTGTCTGTCACTCATACACTCTCTGAATGAATTCGTGCGGTAGCGGAGGACAAGGATTCAATGCGACGGGGCCGGGGAGGGGGGAGGGGGAGGAAAACGCGTGCGTGTGATGGTGATGTGACGGAGGGATCAGAGATGGTTGGCAGGCAATGCTACGCTGGGCGGCAATATGGTGCTGGCAATTGGTGTTGTGCGCTTGACATGTGCCAATGCCCATCTCCATTTGCTGATGCGCCGCAGCGAGGAGCCGTCACAACCAACTCGAAGCCCACGAATCGACTACCGCAGCCCGTACACCCTCTCTCCCTCTCCCCTTCCCCTCCTCCTCTTTCTCCTCCTCCTGTATTCTTGTATTGGCCCGAAAACCCCATCTTCCCATTTCCCATTAGCGAATTGCCAAGGGGACTAACCCCACCAGGCTATGGAACAAGAGGATCACCTGGGCAAGGGCGAAATGGCCCCAGGCCTAGGGGTCCTCCATGGGTTTGTTGAGTGATGGGATTTTTTCTGACCGCCATGGAACCATTTTCGCGGGACCTCTCTTCGTTTCTATTGCCCAACTAACGACTTCCTGTGGTCAACAATATCCCTCCGTGAGCCATGGACCGCCACCCCCCCCCCCCTTGTGCCTAATCCCAAACGCTGGCGCACGTCCCTGATGGAGTTGAAAGCCGTGGAACCCCCGGGAACGACTAACAAAACATTATGGGCATAAATAACCCAGCGGGAAAAAAAGCAGAGAAGGGGGCAAAGGAAAAAAAAGTACCAAATTAACACATCACTGCCTGATACAATCTAGTGTCGGGCTCGTTTACACAATGCCACTAAAAAGCAACAATCAAATCGATCTATTGATATCTCAGTTAGTCTGTTCGTACAAACATTGTCATCGATGTCCCCCCAGCCCTCCGCCTTGCTCCAGTCTGTGCCCATCCTTCCCGTCGGCCTTCTTCTGGGAGATCGCCAAGAAACTGACCCTCATCACCCCCCTCTCGATTTTCCCCTTTGGGGAACTCAGCCGGGAACATGACACCCCCCTCCCCGGCCTCTCAGTCCCAAAACCTTACCCAGTGACCCTAGCCGCCGGCTCGTTCAGGTTTCCATTTGCCTGCCAAATCAACGGCCCGCGTTTCTCACCTGGGATAGAGGGAGGGAGGGGAGGGGAAATGGAAAAGGGACCCTGGGTCAACACCTAAGCCGTCAGGAATCCCCCACGCGGCATCGTGCAATGTATGCTGGATGGTTACTTCCCGGTGAGCTTGGTCGACCAGGTTCCCATGAGGTTAGGTGGATTGAGATGGATGCCACACAGGATGGAAAGATGGATACGAGCCGGCGGGTGGAGAGGATGCGCCAAGGAGCTGAATGAAAATCCATATAAGCCTTTGAGTCTTCCTCCAAAGTTTCGGGAATAGTCTTGGGAGCCAGCCAGCATCATCCTTACGCCGTCTCTCATACGGGCAGGATCCAAGCCTCACTTTGTCTGGACTGGTATATACATACCTGACACCTCTTGTTCTGTGTATATCTCCTTGCTGCCGAATAAGCTGCCAACATGCTTGTCCTTCCCTTCCTCTCCATGGTCGGCATGACCACTGCCGCCTCCATCGGAAACTACATTCGTGCTCTCCAGGACAGAGGTGTGTTATAATTTTCCAACCACAGCTTGTTCAAACAAATGGGCATTTGAGCTGACCGAGGATCCTGTAGATGTGACTGTGACCACTCAGAACTTGGACAACTTCAAGTTCTACGTTCAACACGCTGGTGCTGCTTATTGCAACTATGCCACTGCTGTTGGCTCGGCCATCACTTGTGCCGGATACTGCGCCGACGTTGAGAGCGACGGTGCCACCGTTCTGGCAACCTTTGGGTATGAACAATCCAAATCTTTTTTTCACCTTATTGTTTTAATTTTAAAACCATGACTCGATCCTAACCTTCCGAAATAGTGGTGAGACCACTGGCATTGCTGGTTACGTTGCCAAGGACACCACCCGCAAGGAGATTGTCATCTCGGTTCGCGGCAGCTCCAATGTTCGCAACTGGATCACCAACCTGGACTTTGTGTTCAACGACTGCGACCTTGTGTCCGACTGCAAGACCCACTCGGGCTTCCAGGATGCCTGGGACGAGATCTCCTCGGCCGTCAAGACCGCCGTAACCTCCGCCCAGAGCGCCAACTCGGGCTACACCGTCGTCGCAACCGGCCACTCCCTCGGAGCTGCCGTTGCCCTGCTCGCCGCTGCCTACCTGCGTGCCGATGGCATCGCCGTCGACCTCTACTCTTACGGCTCCCCCCGCGTTGGCAACGATGCCTTTGCCAACTTTGTGACAAGCCAGACTGGCGGCGAGTACCGTGTCACCCACCTGGACGACCCTGTGCCCCGTCTGCCTCCCATCATCTTCGGATACCGACACACTTCCCCCGAGTACTGGCTGTCGACCGGAACCGCCACCACCACCGACTACTCCATCTCCCAGATTAAGGTGTGTGAGGGCATCGCTAACATCAACTGCAATGCTGGCACCCTCGGCCTCGACATTGAGGCGCACGGTAACTATTTCCAGGATGTTTCCGGCTGCTCCACTGATAGCTTCTCGTGGAAGCGTCTCACAGACGCCGAGCTCGAGGCCAAGGTCAACGCTTGGGCCAAGCAGGATGTCCAGTATGTCGCCAACATGACGTCGTCATGAAAGGCTTGAATGCAGCGGGGAATCGCTCGGTGTCGGGATTTGGAAGCCCCCTTTTTTTTTCTCGTTCAGTTGCGTTAAATTTAAAGCGTCATGTTTGCATGTTGAATGGGTTGGAATCATTGAGCGTTTAGCGAACATGTATGAATTGCCACGAGAGGGCCAAAAATCTATTTGAGAATACCTTTGCATTACTGTATGACACCGCATGAACCAGTGCCCATTAGCAACATCTGATGTTAATACAATAAAAAAAAACGAAACGAAAAACGAACCAAACGCCACTCTCGCCACACAACAAGACCCGGAAAATACAACTCAGTTATCAGCGCCTTCCGTGATCATGCCTTGTGCGTTGGGGACACCAACTAGAATGACACCGCGTGGTACACGAACTTGCTTCACCTTCATACAACCAAACACATTCACTTCTCGGATATTAGGACATGATCGGAAGATGCTCCCGAGAACAAAATCTGTCACCTCCTCACAAAAGGAAATCTCCAACTCTCGCAGCTCGGGATATATGGACTTGTCGTCGAAAACCGTTTCAAAGGCCTCACGTGAGATGTGTCTGCAGGCATGAACGTTGAGGTATCGGAGTTTCTGGCCGGAGTGGGCCATCAATGCCTTGAATCCCTCGCTGCACAGACCGACATTGTTAGGGTTTTCACGAGGCTTGGTCGAATCAAGCTGGCGACATTTCTGAAAGTCGATAAAGTGCAGGGGTGGGTTAGCCCAGTTGGTGAACAGTGCAACAAAGCCGTCATCCGTCATGTTCTCGCTGTCAGTAACCCGAAGCTTGGTCAAAGAGCGGCAGTGTTCATTGATTGTTTTCAGAACTGTGTCGTCAAGGTCCGGTACGATCTTGAGTGAAAACGTCTGAAGTCTTTGACCAATCCGAGAAAGTGTATGGATATAGGCGGCATTGGTTGTCTTGTTCTGTAGTTGAAGCCCAAGGTGCTCGAGGCTGGATATCTCAGCGATGGATTTGACGCCTTGACCCGTGACCTTTTGATTATTCTCAACCTTAAGTCGAGTCAGATTCGGGCAGTGCTCTCTAAGCATTGCCACGCTTTCGTCTCCAAAGTGATTATCAGTGTAGTAAACCTGGAGACCTTTCAAGTTCTGTCCCTTGGCAATCATGAATTCATGCCACTTCTCATCACTGAGAAGATTTGCGCCATGAAGGTAGAATGATTCAAGTGAGATTGCGCGAGTCAGCATGTAGTCCATAACTTCATCTTTGAACTGAATGCCGCAGCGGATCTTCAAATGGCGGAGGTTCGGGGAAACTTGGAAAATGCTGATGTAGTCCTGATCTGTGAGTTTCGCGCCGTCGTATATGCTAAGTGTCTCCGTGGCGGGCTGCGCGAAAAGCGGCAGTGTGTCTGGCTTCATCAGGCGGCGTTTGGAAAACATGCGGGCAATCTTGTCGATTAGGTGATCGGGCAAGTCGCCAAGACTGTCGGCCAAGTCGACGTTTTTGGCCAATGTCTGGACGCAGAGTGTTGCCAAACTCTTGGTACCAACATCGCCATCAAGCATCCTGCTTTGAATGGCTCTCCGTCTGCCGACGCCGCCTGTGCCGGTCTGTTTTCGTGGCTTCTTTTTTGGTTGACCCTGTTGTTGCTCCTTGGCTACTTTCCGTCCACAAGGAGCGCATAGTAAGCCGCCGTCGGGTCCGGCAACAGAATACGGGGTGACCGTGAAGCGCTTGAAACAGATAGCACAGTTTTCCATTTGCCCTGGCAGCGGGGCGCCCCGTTCTTCGAAGATCGCACGGGCGATGTCATCGTCATCATCATCATCGTTGGCACGCTTCTTGCGTTTTTTGAACGACTTGCTTGCCTTGATCTTCTCCAAGGCCTTCTGCTTGGTTTTCTCCGTTTTTGAATCCTGCTCAGCCTCGGCCTCACCCTCCTCATCTAGTTTTGCCGATGTGCTGGATTCAGCGACAGCTGCTACGGACTCATCAGCAGGCTCATCTCCTCCTCGCCGTCTGGTGGCGGCTTCACGACGGCGTGCTTCAGCATCCTCTCGGATTCGTGTCGCCGAGATGTTGTGAGACTGTTGGTGAGACTTAGTATTTCCGTCAAGACATAAATGCGGCTAAACTTACAGCAAGGAAATCCGTCAATGCCGATTGACTGGGGGCAGTTAAGTTAGTGGTTTAGATGGACAGAAAGGGATGGGGGATGCACATACGGCCCATAGACAGCGCGAGTTGTCCTCTGATTTTGAGGCACAACAGGCTCTTCATCCTGATCAGTGGTTTGCTGCGGATTTTGAGCTTGGTTTTGGCTCTGGCGCTGGCTTCGGCGGGCCCTGAAAGAGCAAGTTAGCTGCCGCTGTGTGGGGGACGTGGAGGGAGGGGGCAAGAAGGTACATGATGATCCAGTCTCGAAGGAGTGATGTGTTTTGAGGATGAAAAGGACTGGAAATTCCACATCAACCTCCCTTGGACGGGGCGGCAACAATGGAAAAATCTGTGCCAAGATTGAGCGAGACCAACTGGTTGGCAGCTGGAACAAGGAGAGCCGGGTGGCGTCGTTCACTTCTCCTGTCTGGCGGACGATCACAGCGCGCAAGGCAAACAGGTCCGCAATTAGCACGGTACTGACTAAAGTTAATTCAGCTGGCAGGCAGCCATCGGGAAATTACGCACTGTCCAATGGCCTGAAGCGTAACACAAATCCGTTGGAGTCCGGTGCAGTCGCACAGTGCATTAAAAAGCCACGTGATTTCGCGTAGAGGGGCAACGCGGCCCGTGGCACTGTCCGCGGCACTGTGAACTTGTGAATTTGGCGCCGGCTCCTAACTCCCCAAAAAAAGAACCCAGTGGCAACTTTTCATCCTCGCCCTTCCTTTTATTCCATCCCGTCGTTGGAGCTGGGTTTCCATCTCCCATTCATTCTGGGAATACCACAGATTTGTTCAGCTTCAGATTTCTTTGTTCGCGCGGCGCTGCCGCATCCTCAATCCCCTGGCTGTCCCCTGTCCCACCCCTCTGACGTCGGACAGTGGAGTGCCTGCACAGCATTGATTTGAGCTACGTCTCACCTCAGCTATCTCTTGCATTGTTCAGGGAACTTCGGTTTCCTTGGTTTTCCTAGAGCTTCCGACGCAACTCCAGGATAAAACCCCCAATTTCCGACGTCTCTCCTTTTTCAGTGACACATTGGTTTGGCCAATTAGCAATTACAACCAAAACAACTTTGGGTGTTTAACCCACACTTGCCCCAGACTATTGTTGCCATGCCTCGAGGTCGCCCCTCTCTCCGGGGATCTGCCACCCCCTCCTCCATCACTGGTGAGTCTGGTCGCATTTGATTCTACCCTCCTTTACTGATTATTCAGATTCTCGGGATCCTTCAGCTGCTGGAACTGGCCGATTGACTCGATCAGCATCAAACAAGAATCTTTCGGCATCTGTTGCTGGTGATTCGGAAGCTGCCGAAAGCCCTGCCCCTGGAGTCAAACGAAGGGGCCGCCCTAGAAAAGCCCCTGTGGTAGAAGATGAATCTCCTGCACCTACTCCTGGCCCCGCCAAAAGAGGCCGTGGGAGACCAAGCAAAGCCTCTGCTCTTGGAAGCCAACCCGTCTCTTCCGTATCAACCCCAGTGGAGGGCACATCCGACAGCGAACTCTCCACCCCTGCAACGAGCATGGTACCAACTCCTGCTGTCACTGAAGTTAACAAGTCCTCTTCTTCTCTGGAAGTGCAACTTCCTGGGTCATCCCATCGCCCGGATCGAGAACGACAATTGCGGAATAGCATCTATTCTATGAAATCGGCTCCGAAGGGCAAGAAAGCAGAAATTGTTGACTCTGAAGACGATGAATTCTCAGATACATCCCCTGATGCAAATGTCGCTCGTCGTCTCCAGGAGGCAGAGTTTGCCAAGATGGACAAAACTATCATCCCGAAGTTGCCTGTGCGTAGAAGCACACGCGCATCATTGGCATCGATACCGTCCCCTGCAACTGTCAAAGCTCCTGCCACCAAACGGGACCGGGCCTCAACTGTCACTGTCCCTGACGCTGGGCGACAATCAAAGAAGGCCAAGATCATCCCTGATTTAGATGACCAGCCGGATTCTGACATCAACATGGATGAAGAAATAGCTGCCGCAGTTGGGCTGGAGGATGAAGAAGATTCCAATTCCGAAGCTGATGCCTCATTTACTGATGAAGAGGAGGCTAGCGCCGATGAGGATGCAGAATCAAGCGAAGAAGACGTGCCCTTGGCGAAGGCACGAGGAAGAGCCAAGGCGGCAACTCGTGCACCTGCAGCTAGGACTCGAGGTCGACCTGTTGCTCCACCTCCACCCACCCGCTCTGTTCCCAGACCTATCCCTGATTCAGACCAGGAGGAATATTCCGATTCTAATGAAGGTCACCACCAAATTAATCTTGATGAAAGTACAGACTTTTCATCCGTCGCAGATGGCCTCAGTAGCGCAGACAATAGTGGCGACGAAGCTACTGCGAACGCCGAGTTGCGACGGATTGCTCGTACACGACGTGCATTCAGACGACCGGAGAATAAATCTCGCCTTAGAAAGGAACGTGATCGTCTTGAAGCCAACCATCCGGAAATCAAGACCATGTGGCAAGAATTGGAAAATATGCCTGTCCTCAAAGCTGGTCGAGCCGAGCAGCCCCAAACAATCTCTCGACAATTGAAACCCTTCCAACTTGAGGGCCTGGCCTGGATGACGGCCATGGAGCAGACTGAATGGAAAGGAGGCTTGCTTGGGGATGAAATGGGTTTGGGAAAGACCATTCAAGCCGTCTCACTCATCATGTCGGATTACCCTGCCAAGCAGCCTTCCCTTGTGCTTGTGCCACCTGTCGCCTTGATGCAGTGGCAACAAGAGATCAAGTCTTACACTGATGGGACTTTGAAGACTTTTGTTTTCCACGGTACAAATCAAAAGACCAAGAGCATGACCGCCAGAGACCTGAAGAAATATGACGTTATCATGATGTCGTATAACAGTCTGGAGTCCATTTACCGCAAACAAGAAAAGGGTTTCAAACGAAAAGATGGCATTTACAAGGAGCAGAGTGTTATACACTCCATCAACTTCCACCGTGTTATTCTTGATGAGGCTCATTGTATCAAAACGCGAACCACAATGACTGCCAAGGCATGCTTTGCGCTAAAGACCAGTTTCCGATGGTGTTTGACTGGAACCCCTCTTCAAAACCGAATTGGAGAATTCTTCTCATTGATTCGGTTCCTCAACATCCGCCCCTTTGCTTCTTATCTCTGCAAACAATGTCCTTGTTCTACACTAGAGTGGACGATGGATGAAGACAGCCGTTGCAGTCACTGTAACCATGCAGGAATGCAACACGTGTCTGTTTTCAACCAGGAACTTCTCAACCCTATCCAGAAGTTTGGTAACCTAGGCCCTGGGCGAGAGGCCTTCAGAAAGCTTCGGTTGATGACTGAGCGAATTATGCTACGTCGTCTCAAGAAGGACCACACCAATTCCATGGAGCTGCCTGTCAAGGAGATTTACGTCGACCGACAGTTCTTTGGAGAGGAGGAGAACGACTTTGCAAACAGCATTATGACCAATGGCAAACGCAATTTCGACACCTATGTCGCTCAGGGTGTCCTGCTCAATAACTATGCCAACATTTTTGGTCTGATCATGCAGATGCGACAAGTTGCCGATCATCCGGATTTGATCCTCAAAAAGAATGCCGAAGGTGGCCAGAATATTCTGGTTTGTGGCATTTGTGACGAGCCTGCCGAGGATACTGTCCGTAGCCGGTGCAAGCACGACTTTTGCAGAGCCTGTGTCAGTAGCTATGTCCGCTCTACATCTGAGCCCGATTGCCCACGCTGCCATATTCCCTTGTCTATTGATCTTGAACAACCTGAAATCGAACAGGAAGAGGGCATGATTAAGAAGAACTCCATCATCAACCGAATCAAGATGGAGAATTGGACTTCCTCGTCAAAGATTGAGTTGCTTGTGCACGAGCTCCATAAGCTCCGTTCCGATAATGCATCTCACAAGTCTATCATCTTTTCCCAGTTTACGACTATGCTTCAATTGATTGAGTGGCGACTACGTCGTGCTGGTATCACCACCGTTATGCTTGACGGCAGCATGACGCCTGCTCAACGGCAAGCCTCTATTGATCACTTCATGAGCAATGTTGACGTTGAATGCTTTTTGGTGTCTTTGAAGGCTGGCGGTGTCGCTCTTAATCTCACCGAAGCCTCTCGGGTTTTCATTGTTGATCCGTAAGTATTCCATCCACTGTCATCTTTGATCTCAGCTAACTTGTATGTAGTTGGTGGAACCCTGCAGCCGAGTGGCAATCTGCGGACAGATGCCACCGAATCGGACAAACACGTCCTTGTACTATTACTCGGCTTTGCATTGAGGATTCTGTCGAGAGCCGAATGGTCTTGATCCAGGAAAAGAAGACAAGCATGATTCACTCAACTGTCAATGCTGACGACAAAGCAATGGAGTCTTTGAGCCCTGAGGATATGCAGTTCCTTTTCCGCGGCTCTTAAAAAGCGTGGGTTGTTAACAATGGATTGGCGTTGCTTTTTGTGTTTGTGATTTGAGATGGCAGTGCGATTGCCTCTCGCGCCCAGGTGTTCTCGGAGTATTAGAGACGTTGTTCTTGTCGAACTTTCAGGGCATACACCCTGCTGGGTGGTAATATCTTTGCGTTTCAGCTAAAGATTCAAGGAATGGCGAAGTGGAGTATGAGGCGCATGGGAGTCCAAGACCTTCTTTCTGAGTGCAAGTTTGCGTTGTTTAATGCGTCAAGGACGAAATACATTGCCTTTACTAAAGGCGTTAGTTTTTGTGCTATAAAAAATCCAGTTGAGATAACGGGATTTCTCTCCGTTCTGTATTGATAACCAGTTCAAACATTACCTGTTCATTTTGATGTGAGGAGAATTGAAATGAACTGAGGTTGATACTATCGTGACATTGTGCTGAATGACTGACATTGGGAACAATCACGTAAAAGCTTTTAAGATGGAAATATACTCTATTTCGTTCTATTCTCGCGTCTATTTTCGAAACGTGAACAAATCGCAACATCATGAATACTAAATTTCCAGGGTACTCATGAAACCAGAGCATGCGTGATTACGCTGTCCAAAAGATAACATGTCTATCAAATTCAATCTCGCAGGGAGAAAGTAATCAAAGAAGGTAACATTGTCAAGATGTGAGAACCCCCTCCCTCTCCTGGGGTGGAAAAAAAGGGAACTCTACATTTTGAAGAGGCGGGACCTGGTTTCCCAACATGCCAAAAGTCCATGCTAAACCGCACTTAGAGACCCATGAGAACCTTGGCGCCGGGCTCGCTGCAGACGTAGATGACGTCGTGGGCGTTGGAAAAGCCGTTGAACTGGGTAGCAGAGCACTTGGTGTAGGCACCCATCTCCTCGAAGTACAGCCAGTCGCCAACATCGAGAATGGGTTCGAAACGGGTGCTCTCGGTGATGCGGTCGATTCCATCGCAAGTAGGGCCCCAGATAGAGTACTCGGCGCCCTCACCAGAGGGAGTAGCGTAGGCGGCAGGAGTGTCGTAGAGTGTCTTGCCACCAGCACGAAGGATCTTGGCGATGGGGGTCTGGTGGTCGAACATGATGTTCGAAAAGTTGCCGTAGACGCCGTCGTTAACGTAGACCATGTAGCCCTTGCCGTCGAGGGTGGGGTCTTCAACAGTGCGACGGGCAATGATGTTGCAGGCAATGGTGAAAGCCGTAGCAACATAGTAGCGGCCGGGCTCGGCAATAATCTCGACGTTGCTGTGGACGGGGAAGAACTCGTCCAGGGCATCGCTGAGAATGGTCGCCATCTTCTCGAAAGTGTCGCCAGAGAAGCCACCGCCGACATCCAGGGTGCGCATCTCGAAGCCAAGCTCGTGTCCCTTCTGGAAGATGGTGTGGGCATCGCGAACGGCCTTGAAGTAGGCCAGGGGGTCCGAGGCGCCGGAGCCAACGTGGAAGCTGACGCCAACAACGTTGAGGCCGAGCTGCTTGGCGAGAACAAGGAGGCTCTCGGTGGTGTCCATGGCAGCGCCAAACTTCATGCTGAATCGGCACAGGCTTTCGCTGTCGTCGGTCATGATGCGGAGGAAGAGCTCAGCTCCGGGATAGAGCTTGGCGATCTTGTAGAGCTCGTCGGCGTTGTCAAAGGTCATCTTCTTGACGCCTGCAGTCTTGACAAATCGGACGTAAGAGTTGGTCTTGCAGGGCTGGGCATAGATGATGCGGTCGGGGCTGAGGCCCATGCCCAGGACCTGCTCGATCTCGGTCTTGGAAGCGCAGTCGAAGCCAGTTCCAAGCTCAGCAAGGAGCTTGATGACCTGAGGGTCAGGGTTGCACTTGACAGCTGAAGCCTGACGTTAGTTTCCGAGTGGGGAGACTCGCGAGTGCAGAGTTAACATACCATAAAAGGGGCGAACTCGAGGCAGGTTCATCTTCCAGCGAAGGTGCTGGCGGTAGACCTCGCCAAGGTCAGCGACGAAGAAGGTGTCTTCTTCGCCAGGCTCGCACAACTCATGGTCGATAGCCTCGACACGCTGGTGAAGGGCTTCGCCGATAAGCTGTTTGGGGTTAATCACTCCATGTTGGTGAAGGGAGCCCAAGTTGGGTTTCTTCAATTTATGTGGGTGATTGACATTGTCGATGTAAGTGTCGAGGACAGCCGTTGCCATAACCATATCCCAAGTGTTGCAGGGGGTGCGACTGGGATAGACTTGAGGGGACGAATTGAGAGAGACGGATGAAACGTCAAGAGGGTATTCCTCGTGAGAGACGTTTACGAAGAGTGGTTGTTATTAAAAAGAAGCTCGACGGGTCAGGTCAAGCTGGTGTTAAGGGGGTCGGGAGCGGTAGCAGACTGATCCCTCAATGGACTGGCGAGGCTTCCTCGACTCTTCCTCGGTAAGAGGAAGAACCTCGTAGATCCTCCTATGCGGCAGCTGGTTGTCGTCGAGAATCGACGGGGGAGTGTTGTTTTGGTCGAGGTCGGGCAAGAGGGCGAGGAGAACGAGCTTAGGCGAAGGCGACTTCAGCAGCGGGAGGGGGAATGGCGTTGATGATGTGAGAAGTCTTTCGAAGACTGAAATCTTTGTCACTGACGAAGCTCACGGCCGGGGGAGCCGTGATGGAGGTGGTGCCTTTGAGAAGACCAAAGGCTAGTCAAGGGTTGGGTTGGGAGCAGAGACGTGGGAGCGTTCTGCTGGTTGAGGGTCGGTCGTTTGTTTGTTTGTTTGTTTTTGCTTGTGCTTCAAGTAAAGCGCGGGCGCTGGAGATGAAGTGGATGCGGTTAGCTGGGAGGAAAAGAGAGCGAGGGAGGCCGGGTTTTATATGAAAATAGTGCCAATTGACCGGGGCGATGCAAGTCAAAGGCGGTGCAATGCTTGCCTGTCCTTGTCTCTGAGATTTTGGTTGCCAAAAAGTGGAGGTGAGCTGCGGCAAAGGTGATAGAATGCAATGGCGGGAACCGAGAATTTCCAGTTGTGTGACGTTGAGGGGCAAGAGGGGGACAGGGAAGGGGAAAATTTTTGGAGGGGTGCACGCGGGAGGAGGGGCGTGAGGGGAGAGGAAAAGAAAGAGAGGGCGCCCAATAAGTGGCGCAGTGGGTGCGTCGCGCACGAGGAAAGCAACGTACCTGAGAGAGCTGGACGGGTATCCCTTGGTGCAAAACACTTCGGGGAAAGATGCTGTATTTCTTTTCCAGAGAAGAAAAGAGAAAACGGCGGCGGGGCGAGGAGAGGAAAGAGACGAAGAGGGAGGGAGAGAGTGCAGGTTGGTGTCAGCGGGGAGAGGGTATGATGGGCGGTGGGACGGCGATGCCAGCCGCTACGGGACTTCGGGTAAGCTTCCAAGTTTTTTTTTTTTTTTTT
>JAHVYC010000160.1:0-102417 GCA_020623665.1 Calonectria multiphialidica
GGACAGGGGGGGCGAGGGGGAGAGGAGGGGGCAGAGGGGGGCCAAGGGGCGACAAGAGGGGGCGAGGGGGGTGGGGGATGGTGGGGGGTTACACGGAAGGTGCGAGGTGTCGGGGTTTTGGGCCCAGGCGCTGCGGTTTTTGGTCCCTGGCGGCGCGATGCGTTGCAGAGTGCTGCGGGATGGAGATCGGTCGGTCCCAGCGATCGGTTTGTGGATGTGACGGATTCGTGAATCGGTTGATGGTGTGGCAGTCCGAACTGGAGGGAAGGGAGCCGGGGAGAGGCGAAAGGTGAAAGACGAAAGGCGGAAGGAGGGGGGAATAAAGAGAGGAGATATGAAAGTAGACAGGATACAGCCCGGAGTGATATCAGGTGTGATATTTGACGGGGTGGAGTGTGGGGAGAAAGCGAAAGAAAGAGCAAGACAGGAGGAGTCCACCTGCCCTCAGTGGATGGTGGATGGTGGATGGCGGATGGCGGATGGTGGATAGTGTGGACTGCAGCGAGGGTGCTTTGCTCCAGCCAAGCAAGTTCTCTAGTGGTGGTGGTGGTGTTGGGTGGGGGCAAAGGGAGGGAATAGGCAAATGTATGCACATTAATGGCTTCGTGGGCGGTAAATGATGCGACGGATGGGCAATGTACCTAGGGGGTCTGGCGTGCAGGGACACGGGTATGTACAAGTACCGTTTCCATATGGAGCTCTGTGTCAAGGTACTTGCAGATGTGCAGCCACTGGGACCCTTCCGTGCGGGACTGAGTCCGGTTTGGGGCTGGGGCACTACGGGCGGGCAGGGTCAATGTCAATCAGTGCCCTGAGCTACGTACAGCCCCTCCGTACTGTCCCAACGAGATGGGAAAGAGGGGACGCTACTGGCCACCATGTATCCGTATTGGGCGGCTTCTCTTCCTGAACCTTTTCGCCGCCTAGGCATCCCGGTGCTCCTCACGGCTCTTATCAAATAAATAAAACAATACCTTGGTGGAGGCCTGACGCTGGGAATAAAAGTATTAAGGGAGGGGGGAAATTACATCACCGCAGCGTAGCTCCATTGTGCAAGCCAGACAAAAAAGAAAAAGAAGCGAAAGAAAAAAAGCATGTAACCTACAGACCGCCGCCGCCCTTTCAATACTACGCAAATCACCACCAATCGCAATGACAGCGGTTGACACCGGACCCTTACTAGGCCTTTCCGGTCGCCCTTCCGGGTCTGTCATGCGCGAAGTAGGGTCTTGTAACAATGACATGTCAATAAATGACCTCCCCCTCTTCCCATCCTCATGTCGGAAATTTTCTCAAGACCCCGAATAAATCTGCTTGTCAAAATCCTCCATCCTGAACTGATTGGTGTTGAACATAAGGGTTCAAGAATGCCCCCGGATACAAGGGGAAAAAAACAAAACAAATATTGAGATGATAAAAAATAAGAAAGTTCAACCCTACTAATTCAGAGATTGTGTATCAACTCAACGAAAAGCAATGTGTCTGGTGTGAGACAATGGAACCTCTCTGGCCATGCGCTCTGTCCTCTCTTGCGGCAGCACTGTCTCACTCCCGCCTCGAGCAGCATCGCACACCCGGATCGAACCCAACGTGTCCACCTTGATTCTTCCCCTCAACTTTCCGGTCCCTCTGTTTCCTGCGAGATAGAGAGATGCGGCCCTTCATGACTGAACACACCAAGACCTAAATGCCAGGTTCACATTGTATCATCTTGAACCTTCTGGGCTTCTTAGACATGATGGCCGTTTGCCACGTATCACCAACACGCATTCCCCCCTTGGGCCCCAGATCTCAGCCACCTCGACGTCATTCTTCTCCTCACAAGTCCTTAAACATTTGGAGTCCCCTCGTTCTCGCCTACAACTTTGATAGACTTCACCCTTACCCTGCCTAGCCTAGGAATATGCGTCTCCTCTCACGTCACTTCAACCTTATCCTCCACCAACAGAGAGCGCCCTGAAGAGAAGACTGAACAGAGAGCCACCGGACGCTCTCTCGGGGTCTCTATTTTTACGCAGGTATGAGCCACATTGTTCGCCATTTCTCGCCCCAAAACATGACCCGCCCACGCGAGGAAATAAATTAGTCACCTGGCACACCACGCCAATTTCTCCTTCAAAACCATTACAAGGAACAAATAAATACAATGAATAAATAAAAAGGAACGGGCATGCCTGATTTTGCATTATTTAGTATTAGAGGTTATTTGGATTATGTATTTTCATCTGCTTACTTGCAGGCTTACCCCGTTGACATGTGTCCGGGTTCTGATCAACCATGTTCCCTGCTACCTCTGCAGCCCCATGCATCCCATGCTTCTCCTGCCACAGAGACCGCTGTCACGCTCACGCCACTCTCCTCAGAAACGCGGTTTAATAAGCTCGTGTTAGTCAGTACGTACGGCACCGGATTTTCTTCTACTCGACGCCACTACCGGTTTCTATCGTCAAAATGAGTCGCGCCTCCCTTTGCTTGGCTTCTTAGTCCCCCATGTTCTCTCCCGGATTCCCGCTCGGCTTCTGCTATAAATAGTCCTTGAGCCTCGGAGTATCCCCTTCTCCTCAAGTCCATATGTCCTCTCACTCCTTGGGGTTGACGCCATTGCGTATCTTTAGGGAAAAGAAAGAAGATAAAAAGAACAACATAAATCTCCAAGCTCCTCATCTGCCCTAAGGGCCTCATACCTAATCAACCAACTTTCGTTTTAGTTGGCCACCCACGCCCTTCTTGGTATCATCTGGAATCAGAAGCGGCATGTTCCCAATAAATGTCTGAATCATAATCATCCCCAACCAACTGTCTCACCACTATAGGTTCCCAGCAATAACTTCCAGAATAAGTCCTAGCCCGTTGTTTTATATTCGGGGTCTTTTACATTGATTGTGGCTGGTCCTCCGCGCCTAGGAGAAGTATCCCATAATCGTTCGCTGAGAGTCTTGTGAGAATTGCTGCAGGAGGGGCATTGGGTCCACATTGGCTGTCGTCAAAAGCGCCTTGGTAGCTACCGCAACTCGGCTGGCTGTCTGTCCCTGGAGGGTCTCGGCTTCCAGGGCCTGGGCAATAAACACAAACACCTTGCCGGCCTGGTTAAGTACAGCTGGGTGTCGCCTGCGACGTTTTCTGTCAGTATTTTGGAGACTATGCTTCCTGCGAAATGGGTCAAACTTACTGGTCAATCAGCTCAGCCAGGTATGCATATGCATATGGTGCTGCTTCCTCGTCATTGGTGACTGGGAGGGTTTCCACCCACTGGGCAACCACGGCTTGCACATCCCCAACGGTGCTGGCATTGTAGTGAAGGATCTTGGCAATGGCTGCGCAAGCGTTCTCAGTCGCATAAACGTTATCCTCGTTGCGAGCATCTGGCACCTGGGTGACCTGAAACAAGAAGGGAACTGAGCCACCAAGGAACTGTGCCCAAGGAGCACCACCCCGGTGGGCAGCAACACCAATACCATAGGCAGCTGCCTGGCGGATGGCGGGAGAGCTGTCTCGGCATCCGTCAATGAGTGGCTGAGTGATGTAGTTGGCGTACCGCGTGCTCTCAGGGCCACAATATTCCAACACATCATCCATGATGCACAGACCCCATTGTCGTTGGGTAGGGTCAGTGGAGGCGAGGAATCCTTCATATGTTGACATGAGGCGTTCCCAAGCAGGGAGGAAGGCAGCGCCGTGGTTCTTGAAGATAGCATGGAATGCCTTGTTCATGTCTGACAACAGAGTCTGGTCGTCTTCAATGGCCATGAGAGTCTCCTCTGCCTCGTCCTCGACATCATCCGCGGTGGCTCCCTCCTTATCCTCAGCGCGCTGGGCAACTCTGTCCTTGTAGTCTTCAATAGCGGAGTGAACCGAGTCGATGAAGCGGCTGAGGTGGTCGGCTGTAAGGCATCCCTTGCCGACAACCTCCACTGATTCATAGAAGCACTGGTACATTTCCGCCAAGGTGTCAATGGCAGGCTCTGCGGTAAGGACCTCCAGAAGCTTGTCTACAGTGGCAGTCCACAGACCAGCAAGCTCGTTCGACTGGGGCCCATAAGCCTTTTTGTAGGAGCTTAGAAGCTGGGGGACGAGTTTGGCCGAAATGTAACGGACAGGGTCGTGGAAGAAGAAGGCGAGACCGGGAAGGGCGATCTTCTCCATAATCTCGGCAACGTATGGCGCAAAGGAACCCTCCAGAACCTGGGCGTAGACAACAAGAAGCTCGATAGCCATGTGTTTGTCGTCCATGGTGCTTGTGCGGATACCAATCATCTTGCCCTTTAGGGGAACCAGCTCCCATCCCTCCTCATTCTGCATCTGCTCGACCTGCTCGTCGTCATCGAGCAATTGAATATCGGCCTTGGCCATTGCAAGCTCGAGCAATGGCGGCATGACGTTGTGAAGGAAGGGGAGGAAATCCGAGCCAAGCACTCGGCACATACGTCCCCAGCAGTGCATGAGGTACTGAGCCTGGGGATCGTCGGCATCGGTGATGCTGGTCTGGATGTTGGCCAAGAGGTTGACGAGGGTCATAGCATCTTGTCCGAGTCGATCCTTGCCCACAGCTAGAGCAATGAGTGTGGCGCATTCCATAGCCTTGGCGCGTAGAAGTCGGTACTCCTTCTCACTCTGGTTTTGAAGGACGTTAACAAGGAGAGGCATAAGCGTATCGTAGTACTTGGAAAAGGCGGCCTCGGCAGCATCCGCGATGGTAGCGATAGTAGACAGGGCTTGCTCTTGAACATATCGTTTTTCATGTTGGAGAAGCTGGAATAGGTGAGATAGCAAATCATCAAGGTAGGGCTCCAGGATCTGCTTCTCAGCCTCCTCGCAGAAATTCACCAGGGCGGCAGCAGCGTGGGATTTAACACGGCCCTCAGGAGAGTCCAGCACTGGAATAATGGAGCGGAGAACTCGGTCATAGTAGTCGGTCTGCATCTTGGGGGCAAAGTCGGTGCTCATTTGGCCGAGGGCATTGCAACCAGCCCATCGCACACGGGGATGAGGGTCCCGCAGGGCGGGACCAACCAAATCCAGTACTTGGCTTAGCTCGCCGATCATGAGATCTCTGCAACCCTCAGAAATGGCAGAGATGGCCATCAGCGCGGCATGTCTGTCCCTCCAAGCCATCGATGTCATCATGCGGGGCAGCCAGTTGAAGGTTGGAGCGAGGATTGTTTGACCACCAAGTTTGTTGGCGAGTCGGTCCATAGTCTGTTCTCCAGCAACATGGTTCTGGTCACTCTCATCCTGATCGAGCTGAGAGGGCATATGTTAGCGCATTGGGCCAAAATTCGACCGTTGAGGTTTGGGACTCACGTCATCCGAGGCCAACCATTCGGCGGCGTCATCATCATCCTCGCCGAGGTCGGTCATCAAGCTGAGACATTGAGTAATCATATCGTTGGTGTATGAAGGATCCTTGCGGCAGAGGGAAGGAGCATAGTCGGCAAAGGTAGCCATGAGTTCGAGGGCGTTTTGGCGGCAAATGTTGTCCAGCTCCTTATCTTGAATAACACCAATGCTGAACTGAACAAGGTTGTGGAAGAGAGGCTTGAACATCTTAGGAGCTGACTCGGCAAGATCGATGAGGGCCACAAGAGCCTTGCTCAGATCGTCCGAGTCCTGCGATTCCTTAATTGGAGGGAGGATGTTGAGGACATCGGGGATCAGGGCGTAGTACTTCGCCTGCCCCTTCTTGCTAATGGTTCGGAAGAAGGAAGCAAAAGCTTCCATAGCGGCAAGGCGTACCTGTCGTTGTAATCAGCATTGGTAGCTCAGAAGGCTAAGTTGGTGCGAGTAAGCCGTACCATGACCGCTTCATCCTTGAAGCCCTTTTGGAAGGCTTGAAGAACGGCCTCTTCATGCTGCTTTTCGATAATGGATGGAGTAGTGGCAAATACACGGAAGGCGTTTTCTCGCTTCTCTCCCTCGGGGGCTTGGCTGAGCTGGAAGAGAGCGCCGAGTAATTCGGGCCAGGAATCGCCTGTTGGGCCAAAAAAAAAATGGCGGTTAGTACCCATGGTGGGGAGCTAGCGGGGAACGACGATGCCAGCAAGGTGCCAGCATGACGTTTGGATTGGGTCACGAACCGTTCTCTGAATATTGACGAGCTACCTCGGCGACAGCATCGCTGATCTTATTGCGGACCAGTCGCTCAACCTCACTAGCAAGAGTCTCGAGAAGTTTCTGGCGGATGGCAGCGGCCTGATCTTTGGCAAGGGAGTAGAAGAGATCGAGGTTCTCGCCCGACTCGACTTTTCTAGTCTTGGAAGCGATTCGACGGAAGATGACGGCTGCGAAAGAACGGGTCTGGGTAAGGAGGAGTTAGTTTGAGAGTGTCGCAAAGTTGCGCGAGCGGTGGGTGCAGAAATGAGGGAGAGGGACGAACCGCAGTGTCGCTGGCAGCACCGATCTGCTCAGCAAGCCCCATCAACAGGACCTCGGGACGGCTACTTGTCCAGTTGTTCTGCAAGTGCTCCTCGGCCTGGGATCGAGTGCTATTGTCGGGAGATTGCAGAGCCTGCAGAAGCTGGGTCAGCTCCGCATGGACTTCTGGTGGAAGTATCGACATGGCTGTGAGAGGGTGCTGGTGGTGCAGTCCACCAGCAGACGACTTGCGGAGGAGGAGGGCTGGTCAGGGTGAGGAGGAAGCGTGGGGAGAAGACCGCCAGAGATTGCGAAGCCGAAGCGAACAAGCAAGCAACGAGCGGGCTTGGGCTTCGTTTTGCGGACGAAAAGTCTAAGGCTTCCAGTTGGTGCGAAGGAAAAGTCGTGGACGAAGGGGTGAATGGAAGGTGGGGGAGGGGAGGTCACTAGTCACTGTAAACTTGGTGGGGTGGTACCCCCAGGTAGACCAACGAGAAAAAAAAACACACAGATGTTTATCGAGGGTCAATCAAATCAGATAGCTCATCCTTGGTCCCCATGTTCAAAGTAGAAGATTAATACATACTCTCCACTATCAAATAAAAACACACACAATAAAAAAAAAATTACAACCCAATCGGCAACAAACCTGTGATGAATATGAATAAGAGCCTAATAAAAGAAAATTGTCGATGACGAAGGTATTGGCGGAATTCCCCCTCGGTAAGCGGTGGGAAGAAAACGTCAAAGCACAATGGGCAAAGTCAAAGAACGGCAATAACAAGCAAAGGACGGGGTGAATTCCAGTTGAGCCAAAATACTTTACCCGATCCTTTTTTTAATAAAAAAAAAAGTTGGTTATGCAAACCTCTTACACTTAGGAATTGTACGACTCTGGCTAAAATCTGGGTTCCGCATATGCTAATTTTTCCCCCTTCTTTTTTCTACTTACTGCCCAGCTCGCCAGTCAAGTTTGATGTCACTCAGATGCCAAAGCGACCTTTGTCTGGAACAAGAATGTTCCGATGAAGGCGGTACCAGTTGGTGAATTTTTGGGGCCTAGGCACGTTTTCGGCACGGGAACGAACATCACCCTGTTAACGCCACTGAGCATCCCTCCCCAATAAAACTAAGTTTACCATGATTATGGTTCTGTCTCTCGCAGTGAGTACCGATCTTGAGCCCAACAATCGCAAAAAAGACTTATATAGATGGCCGTCCAAGAGTTTATAAAAACCTCCGTAGCGCACATTCAGGAAGGGTCAAATGATATCAAATGAGATCTGGTGCGTGGCTGACTAATTTAGTCACTGTGTAGGGACCTCCATTTTGGCACAAAGCCTACAGCTACAGCGCCTTGCCAAAGTAGCAGTGACACACCATGACTCTACTCTGAGGTGCCAAAAAAAAATAGTGGTGGCCCTCGTAAGCAACCACATACAGGCTGACTACTACACTCAAAATAATCTAGCAGTCAAAAGGGTTGATGCAGACTTCCTTAGGTTTTTTGGAAATTTTCAATCATAAATAGTCACCTACATTTCGCAATCTACGCCCGGTTTTTATACTGGAGATGCGCAGTGAACCATTTGGTTGACTGCCATCATCCATTTCGACGCCCAAAGGGATGTGTGCATAGAACACCCTTGCAAGCAGGTAAAACCCAACAATCTTATTCAAACTCTCCATTGCCAGTACTACCAACATTCACTATGGTTGAAGACCCAATAGGCAGAGTTCATATTCATTACGCTTCATCCGAAACGCCTCTGTTGGTTTGCATGACAAGGAAACAATAGATCGGGCGGCACCACAATGCAGAGAAACTGATAAAATTACGAGTTCAGTGGGAGAGGCAAACATTGATAAAATAATGAGCACTGTCTGCCTCTCAGTACACCTTGGTGGCCAGGCTTGCTCTTACTTACCGCGAGCGGCCTTAACCTGTCGGGCGCTATCCCTCAGATCTAGCCTACTCTCCATATTGCCTTTTACACCCACGTTGTTGTTTTCTGCCAACGCCACCTTTTTCGGTATTATTACCATTCTCAATGCCGACCTTCTCGTCCAGGGGGGTAAAGTCGGCTGTATTTATTTACCTTTTGTGCCCCGTGCACCAGCCAAACAGGGAACAGCAAATGACAAAAGTGGTAACGTCACTGGTGCCTTAGGGGTTTCTCTAGTTCATGTGTCTCTTGCGCGTGATTACCTCTCTCACAGCCAGCATTCATCTCAAATTAAGTTACCTGTATTATGGGGGGAATATAATTGTCCGTATACTTCTCTAAAAAAGAATTTGAAAAGGCTCCTCGGCTCTGGATTAATCACGCGGCGGCAACTGATGATGACCTTGGTGGATCCTGCTAGCACCGGGGATCATGTACCGGAGAAACCCGCTGCCAGTTTTATATTCCGCCCACTCCCGTGCTCCCGCCCCAAATCCTCATCACATTCTTGTCTCATCGCATAACCGTCCCCTTCCCTTGAGCACTTCCGCAACAATTCGCAATGCTGTCGCGAAGATTAGCCACCGCCGTCCGCATGGTGCCGACGCGCACCCTGCGCCCCCAGAGCCACCCTCTGGTTATGCTTCCTGCGATGATGCAGACTGTTCGCACATACGCCGACAGCGTCATCAAGGTCCCCCAAATGGCCGAGTCGATCTCGGAGGGAACCCTGAAGCAGTTCAACAAGGAAATCGGCAGCTATGTTGAGGTTGATGAGGAGATCGCAACCATTGAGACAGACAAGGTACAACTAACCTCGGTTATGAATTCGGCAAATCGATACCTGTGGCGACTGTGTTCAACTACTGACACCTCACCAGATTGATGTTGCTGTCAACGCCACGGAAGCCGGCATCATCAAGGAATTCCTTGTCGCCGAGGATGATACTGTCGTGGTTGGCCAGGACCTCGTCCGCATTGAGCTTGGCGGTGCTCCTCCTGAAGCCAAGGAAACCGCAGCTCCCGAGGCCCCCAAGAACGAGTCCACCGCCGAGTCCAAGCCCGAACCTACCCCCGAGCCCAAGAAGGAGGCGGCCCCGGCCCCCGCTGCCGCGCAGAGCAAGCCCGAGCCTCCCAAACAGAGCGAGAAGAAGGAGACATCATCTGCTCCCGCCAGCAGCGGCCCTACCTTGGGTAGCCGTGATGAGCGCCGCGTACGGCTTGTTCCCCAGTCGAAGTTTATTATGTCGATGCTAACACCTAGCTCAGGTCAAGATGAACCGAATGCGCCTCAGAATTGCCGAGCGCCTAAAGCAGTCACAAAACACCGCCGCTTCGCTCACAACCTTCAACGAGGTCGACATGTCCAACCTGATGGACTTCCGTAAGCTCTACAAGGAAGATGTTCTCAAGAAGACTGGCGTCAAACTTGGTTTCATGAGCGCCTTCTCTCGTGCGTGCGTCCTCGCAATGCGAGACTTGCCTGCCGTAAACGCCTCCATCGAAGGACCCAACGGCGGTGACACCATCGTCTACCGCGACTACGTCGATATCAGCGTTGCTGTGGCCACTGAGAAGGGTCTTGTGACTCCTGTCGTGCGCAACGCCGAATCTATGGACATGATTGGCATTGAGAAGTCCATTGCCGACATGGGCAAGAAGGTGGGTTTCTGACACGTCAGCAAATGATTTGTATGTTAACTAACAGTGACTGTTCTGCAGGCCCGTGACGGAAAGCTGACGATCGAGGATATGGCCGGTGGTACATTCACCATCAGCAATGGTGGTGTCTTCGGCTCCCTCATGGGAACTCCCATTATCAACCTTCCCCAAAGCGCTGTTCTGGGTCTCCACGCCATCAAGGACCGCCCCGTCGCTGTCAACGGCAAGATCGAAATCCGCCCCATGATGTACCTCGCCCTTACCTACGACCACCGTCTGCTGGATGGCAGGGAAGCTGTGCAATTCTTGGTGAAGGTGAAGGAGTATATTGAAGACCCAAGGCGCATGCTGCTATAGAGATTAGCTTAATAAATTAATTAGCTATTACAGTAAGGCTGTTGATTTGTATAAAATCCATTATCTGTATAACATCAAACCAAAGATCAATCAGTTCACCTATGAATCATTCTCATTCTCTTTTCCCTGACCTTCATCATCAACCAAAATAAAAGCGAAAATCCCTTCGTGTGTTTTATTGCTTAGAATAGATTGAGTGGGCAGTGCTGTACGTAATTGATGCCAGTTCCGGACTTGCTTGTCCGGTCGGAAGTTAGCTTTGTTAGCACGGGACAGGGTAGCCAGAGGCATGCCCCCGACGCGCATTGTCATTTGTCTACCAATAGGATGATGATTATGTCATAGGGGAGCCCATGCTTTAGTACGATACTCGATGACAAAATCTCTTTGAATCCGGCATCAAGAAACTGGTAGATAAATACAACAAACCAATAATTACAAATAATCGAAAATCATTGTAAGGTTCATGTTGAACCATTAAGTATTAGGGCTGCTTATGTTGCTTGTTCTTGTTTGGTCACTTGCCGGCTTGTTCGGGAGTGGGTAAGGTTCTGCGTCATGGCATGTGGCATAAGAATGTCGAGTTTTTTTCTTCTTTTTTTTTCTTTTCTGAAAGATACATGCATTGCTGTATAGACACGAACCGGGGCCTGGGCATAAGACTGCTACGCATATCACTTGATAGTTGAGTTTGTCAAGCTATAGCGTAGAATACAGATCAAGATCAAATGGAAAGCCATGATGACAAACCAAAATCGACGATAAACAAGAGATCAAGGTGAAGTATACAAGGGATACTTGTGGAATGTATTAAAATTCATTAACATACGGGCAAATAAATGGAGAAGGAAGGGAGAAAACGAGAGAAGAAGCCAGAAATAGGCTCCTGGAATACAACCAAAGTTTTATTATCAGCACCTCCAGCGGATGGTGCGAATTGGCTTCCCTATTTCCGATAGATACCCGCATTTTAGTATTTGGAAATGCGAGTTCCAGATCAATTATCGGCGATCTTTCGAAATTCCTCGTCCTCGACCAATAGACCAATGTCAAGCTTCTACTTTCAGACCTCAACAAATCCTCCCACAAGAAAGAGAGATTGTAAACCACGAGTGAATGCCAGTGAATACAGAATCAAGGGGTTGCATTCTAATTGAAGAGAAGTAGCAAGGTTCCCCAATGTCTGTGTTAATGTTGCCAGTCAAGCCCTACTTCCTATTTCATGAAGGCGCGCCAACTTGGTTAGCATCACTTTTGGTATCCAGAAAACACCGCATGTGTAAAATACGAGCAAATTATTATGCAATGTGCAGTGATATGGGATACGTACTGTTTATATTCTATATTGTGTAAAATAAGGGGGCTTTGGCTGCTAATACTTCACACATGCATGGGATATAAAGCGCGATCTCTTGAACACGAGCCTGTAAACAGCGCGAACCAGGCCTTCGTGAACATTTGCAGTGGAAACCAAAAGTAGACATTATTTGGGGAGGATTGATTAGCTAACTGGAGAGAATTTCGGGATGAAGAGTTTCGTAGGATTTCAGAGCTTTCCACTTCAGAAATGTTGAACGAACCTTACCACATAAAGTGCTTAGTGAAAAAAATAGCTACTCACACATTGGCGCAGTGGGCCAGGGGCATCCCCTGTCCCTCGTCTTCTAGCTCCAACCTACAAGCTACGGGTAGCGGCAAGCAGCAATTGGACAGTCGGGGAGCAACACCGCCACTTTCGGTGCTGGGTTTCGTGCCGGAAGCTTGGGCAGTTAAGAATGTCTTCGGCAGCCGCGAATTCCGCTCCCGAGTGCCAATGGCGACATGCGTCGATCCCACCCAGCCGGCTTCAACAGGGTTTCTCGCGCATGTACCAAAAACAGGCAAGAGAGGTTGAGAGATAGGAGTAAATGTTTACCAACTCTTCAGCCTCGCCCCACGTGTTGCAGGTTCATGGCTGGGATTTGATTTGGAGAACTTACACGCCGTGATACCGTGGCATCGCGCGGTAGCTACGGCAGGTGGGCAGCATAGTGCAGGAGCAATGTCACTCCATTCTTCCCCGTGGCAGACGCTAGAAGGGGAGCCAATCGCGGGGTTACTCCACCGGAGCTAAGACATGGTATGGGCGTAAACCTGCGTCTCCTGTGTTCTGTTCTGGGTGAAGCCGAGAGCTATGATACCAGGCCCAGCCAAACAGCGCCCTGCCGCGGGATGGCTGGATGTGACAGTGCTGCAATGGTGCTGTAGTGGCCTTTGGGTACCTGGCGTACAGGTGCATCACAGGCACCGACCAATGTACCGACTACCAAGCCTCTGACGCTGCCTCTCCCCCCATGACCATGGTTGAGGTCCGCCGGAGCTATGTCATCATCGCCCGCCGCCCTCCCACGTCCCGTCATCCCGAACCGCACCCCTCGCCCTTGTACCTCGTGCTCTCGCGCCCCTCACCCGTTCGGCAGTCCCGTCATCAAATCGCCTGTTCCACCATCCAACACTGCCATTCTTCTTCCATCTTCAAGTTCTTTCTTGGCGACTTGTCTTGTGACCTTTCTGACTCTTTTTAATCCTCCCGGCATCGCTCGCCTACACATCGTTGTCAGACGATATTACTGTCCGGCTTCAAGTCACCCACCCTCTGACCTCCCACCACCGTCTTCACTCTGTCCAGTCCATTCCATTCTTCATCACGCCCGCACCGCCGTGGAAACCAATTCACGTATACTCCCTCGATCTCTCCCTTCCGCACCAGCCTTCCCGTCATCTCGCACCCAATCCATTCAACACTTCAATCACCAACAATCAATCCGTGTCGCACTACCGACAAGCGCGGGGTCGTCAAGCCGCCGCCGCCACCCATCATGGATCCTTCTCAGGGCTCCGTCTCCCGCGAGCTCAAGGACACCCGCGCTACGAGCTCGACTAGTCTCTCGAGCGCGGTCTCCAATTCCTCTACCTCCCAGAAACCGCCCGCTCTCAATCAGCGATCCCCCTCCGTGTCAATCTCCGCCGGCTCCGGCCCCGTTTCCGTTGCTACCAAGTCGGCCCATCGTCAGAGCTTCGTCGAAGGCCTCCGCAATGCGCCATCGTCTCCGCGATCCCAACGACACCCGTCATTCACCCAAGCTGCTCTCCAAGAACTTCTAAACCACCCTCCCTCAGCTAACAAGCACGGAAACCCCCGGTTTGCGGGTCGCGACTGGCGCGATGTCACCATCGGCGAGCTCGTGTCTCCGGAAGATGTCAAGTGGGTAGAGCTTGACAGCAGCATTGAAGATGCGACCAGGGTAAGCGCCCCCCTCAGACTATACTGCTCCAATAATACATCCTTGAGAAATATCGACCATTGAGAAGATTTCTGCTAACCTTGAAATTGGATATAGCTGCTCTTGAAAAGCCCCACCAATGTTGTTCTTGTTCGCGAGAACCCCGATACGCAGATCGCAGTGGACACCTTCGACTTTACCGATCTCAATGTCTACCTCCTTGTTGTTGTCGGCCTGGCCAAGCCAGAAGAGGACCAGATTGACTTGTTCAATGGAATTCTGGCAAAGGCCCAACAAGGCACTCAGATTCCCCTCCGCGAAGTCCAGCCCCTCTTCCGCAAGGAATCGCTAGTAAACCTTGCGGCAACTGAGGATCTTAGGCAGGCAGTGCAGGTGCTTGGTAGTGGAATCCACCGGCTGCTCGTAACAACACCAGCAGGCGATGTCATTGGTATAGCAAGCCAGCTTCGCCTCGTTGAGTTTTTCTGGAACGAGGGGGTCAATTTCCCCACTATCGATCGGCTCTATCCCGTGGTTCTCCGTGATCTGGGGATTGGGACAAAGGAGATCGTCTCCGTCAAGTATGTTACAGTTCTGTGTGGTGGGATGGCATTGCACTAACCACCATTTTTAGCTCCGATACCCCTCTTTCAGACGCTCTAACCCTCATGCACAATGAAGGCCTCACCAGTGTTGCTGTCGTTGATAATGGCCTGAACGTCGTGGGGAACATTTCCACCAAGGACGTTCGGCATCTCACAAGCAGCTCTAATGCGCACCTTCTTGGGCAATCATGCATGCACTTCATATCCGTCATTCTTAACGAGCGCGGCGTCGAAAAGGGCCGAGACGTATTCCCTGTATTTTATGTCAACCCATACTCAACCCTGGCCCACACTGTTGCCAAACTTGTCGCCACACGATCGCATCGCATGTGGGTAGTGGAATCGGCCTCTCCTTCTCCTTCCGCCCCTGCTACGCCTTTAATGGGACCTCAAAGCTTCAGCACCTCTGTGCCTTCAGTACAACCCAGTATTTCTAATACGGGAAGTATCTCGGCCACTACGCCTATTGCACCACCCTCACCCGTGACGCCGTCCGCTGTCCCTGTTTCAGCTGTCCCTGCTTCAGCTATGGCAGGAGCACGTCTATCGGGAAGACTGAGTGGTGTCATTTCTCTGACTGATGTCCTCAACATGTTTGCCAAGTCCACGGGCTTGAATCCATCGGATCCAGGAGAGCAGAGGGCACGACGAAGACGAAGTTCAAGCAGCTCCGTAAGACCCAGCTTTGAATCCTCGAGGGCAAGCTTGGACATCCGGCGATGAAGCAAAAAGGGCTCCATTTTCATAGAATGAGATCATTCAAATTTCTGTACGCCCCTGAAACCCATAATATCTGGGTCATTGCCAACATTAAAAAAAAAAAAAGGTTGCCCAGAAGGCCCCTCCGACACAAGCTGGACTGGAAGATCTCTCAACGGACAGCATTGATTTACGGGAGGAGGTGGAATGTTGAATTCTTCCATGTTTCCTGGCGGGATACTCATGTGGCGCGGGATTTTCGTCCATCCATCTTGAGACTCAACTTTGTTTTGGTTCGAACATTCAACCGGTACATGCAATATGAAGTGACATAAATTCGACGCAGTCATATCAAGATTTGGTCAAAACTCTGAAGATATCTCACAGCATGGATGACAGTTGGCTAGATACAAGCGTATGCAATACACATCAAATAGCATCATCAATAGCATGGATAATCAAAGATGGGTTGTGGTTGCATTCTGCTTTCTCATTTATATCTTAGCTCTCAATACAACACTAGTTGAACCAGCAATCATGTAAGCAGGCTTGCAAGAGAGAGACAGTGCAGTGACAAAGTGAAAAGAATTAATATCACTATAAGTTGCAGTCATACCAAGTTCGGGTTCAATTCATCTTGACATAGACGGCATTGCCCGCAACAGCCCAGTGCATATGTGACCTTTCGTACGACAGAATTTGAGGATGAACAGAAGATTCTCAACCTTCAAAGATCCAGTGAAGGTAATAAATGTAGCGAGACAACAAAGTTTTAGTAGTTGTTCCCAAGCACTGAAATGCAAAAAGATTAAACTGTAAAAGAATAAATAATAATTAAAAAGACTATTAATTAAAGTATTATATTGTAAAGAAAAAAATAAAATAAATAAATATAATAATAATAAAGTACTAGATTATTTATAACATAATCTAGGAATATATTATATAGGGTATAATCTAAATATAGTAGCTATAAGTAAAATAATAATTATGAGGCGAAAGCGTCTCTGAGATCAAAGGAAAATTGGAAACGGATGTGAAATCACAACAACGTTCGACTACCAAAAGCAGAGGTACAATATAATCCCTGGTCATTCGATGGAACCAAATTAGTCGATGAAGGTAGTTGTTTCGAATCTTCTGAGACTATGGGGGCCAGCTCTGCTGAACGCTGTTTCTGATTACTTGTAAGACGATTAAGGTTCAGCTTCATCGTTCACTCTACAGTGGACTTGTCGTGTTGGAGCTAAGAGTATCAGGTATTCAAGTCGTGATTGGGATCGCTCAAAGAGGTGGGAGACATGAGATAGAGGACATCTTTGGGCATGAATCACCAGGTTCATTGCGGACTAGGCGAAGCGAGTATGATGTGGCCAAGAGATAAACATGCAGCGTGATTGATTTGAGAATTCTGAGAGGGGGTAGTAAAGTGCAAGAACAGCCCGGTAAATATCAAAAATTGCTTTCAAGATTAACTAAATACACAGTTCCTGCGTGGTAATAGAGCATACTGTCCTGGCATCAAGACGGATTCTCAATAAGCGCCAGCCAGTCGGTGATCGCTATTAGAAACTGGGTAGAAGCCTCAATATCGCAGGACATTGCCGTCTCCCCCTTCTCAGGGTGAGGCTTCCATTTACATGAGTGATAACTTGAACACGGGTAAGCTTTCTTGGGATTCGTGCTGGTTGTAATTGGTGACTTGTCCGTGGTCTTCGTGGAGGGAAACAGGAGCCCAAGTTGAAATGTGTCAATTTGACGGGGATACTGAAGAATTTAATTTTTATATTAAAAAAAACAATTTTTTAAAGCTCCAGTGCCATTAAGGAACAGGGAAAAGTCTTACAGAGTGACCGCAAAGAGAAATTCCACGCTTTTGAGCTTCTGCCAGTGCTGACCTAAATCAAACATCAACGCCCAAAGCCCCGGCGCGTTATAATACAAAAATCATAGAAGTCCAACTTGTGACATCGGTAAAGCATCATCCTGAGCTTGTTCTATTTTGGGGTAAACAGTTGGGAACCGTTGCTACACGAGGTGCAGAGTGTTGTGTCTTCTTTTCTTCATCAATTATCTTGAGCACAGGATATCCAGGCTATGGCGCACTTTAAATGCGCTTTATCTAGGACTGTTAAGCGAATTGCTCAACCTACAGACTTCAAATGCTCGCCCTGATCGAATAACCGCTCCTCGCCTCGTAGGATTCATCTTTATGGGCCGCAGAGGTCGGTCAACGAACTAATTGTACACTGGACTCGCAACAGCGCACATATGTCCGTGTGAAAGCCCTTGATTCTATTGATTTGGCGGACGAAATCTGCGGGATGCCAGCACACAAACGCTGTTCCTGGATTCCTCTGGGTCGGTCCGATGAACCGACACTTTTCCCGAACAATCAGGGCCAAGTGCAAAGATGGAAGTGGAACTTAATCTCTACCAATCCGTACGCTCTATTTTATTTTATTTTTTTCTCACATGTCAGTATTTGGTGTGCATGTAGCTCCTATTAGATCAAAGTTGCTGTGTGGAATGCAGCTCTGAATAAGATGACACCAGAGATCGACATGAGTGGTGGCTCATAGAACATTGGCACCGCCGCATATATAACAGAAGTAATTACAATAGCGAGGGTCGAATTAGCTATGAAACTTCTTTTCCTTTTTTTTAGCGTAAATAGATTGTTTGACTTCCGAGTCTATTTCAACAATCCGCCCTGTTTTCCCGAAATCATAATGCGTCCCACCAACTCAAGATGCAGGCACAGTGTGGCTCGGCAGTGATGTAGTGTGTCACCCACATACAAGCCACCAAACCCCGCTTCTGTTCCTCCGGCCTCCGCCATCCCCCATCCCCCCTCCCCTGCTGCCAGAGGCCAACGACTTTTCCACTGAGCTGGCGGACTGCCCGGGGTGCAAAGAGGCGCTTTCAGTTGGCTTCTAGCCTGTTTCAGTGGGGGCACCTATGCGTTGTTGGCTTGGGGGGACAAGTCAGCGGTCTCGTGGATGGCCGCAGTGGCTGAAACGGTGTGTCCTATTGGCCCAGCGTCCCCCGCAACGCTCTGGCGCGTATGTCATTTGCCACCTGAGGCGCTGATGTTGGGCCTGGCACCCGTGAGAGGCCCTCCGGGCGCTTCTGCTTGACGACTCACAGCGGCAACTTGACTCATGATTCTTGACCTCTGTTTCTTTATCTCTCTGGCACTCGCACTCGCACTCGCACGTTGCATCTCGTTTATTTTGTTCCCCTTTCCCCCGTCAGCATTCGACACCTGAACCGCTTGTCTGTGAATAGTTTCAGAGCCTGCTTCTGCTACCCACTACGTGTGATCCCCATCCACCGCAGCACACACAGTCGAGGCCCGCCACAGAAAAAGAAAGCAATTTCGACTCCCCTCTCAGCCGACATCACTCGAGCTTCTCGCGACCGTCAGCGACTGTTGTTGTTTCCCTTTCATTGCTACTTCTGGTTTTATGCTCCTTTCGTTGGTCTCCTTTCCACATCTCTTCCATTTCGCACTGCACGCCTCGATTTAACTCGGCCCCGTTCCGAGCTTCCTCAGCCCTGTCTGAACGGGTCCAACGGTCCTCGACACCGCCAGTTGGGTCCCATCAACCTGCAGCCTTTGACGCGCAGTTGAGGCCCGGTTACTGCCCAAGGCAACTCATAAGAACTATCTCCATCCTTTTTGGAACATTTCCCGTCGCTCAGGTCCACGGAATCCTCCAGGAAATCCTACCGCGGAGGAACTTGTTCATGCAACAACCCCTTACCCGCACTTATGTCTATAGCAGACCCAGTCATTATTCATCATGGCCTCCCAATCTACCCAGACCTCGCTCCAGCAGTCTCCCCCAGGTGATGGAAAACGATGCAATTCTCAGAAGCTCGGTGACTTTGCCAAGCTACAGTCTCTCTCGTCGTTGCTATCGACTCCCTCCAAGAAGGGTCCCACATCCTCAAACACGCTTAGCTTCTTGACTCCGCCTGTCTCTCGCGGCAGTGGAAAATTGGACCAGCCGGTGTCTCTGGGTGACTTCTCCAAGATCTTTGATCGCCTGGCCGCCTCCGCCCCCGTCACGCCTTCGCCGCCCACCGTGCAGCGCTTCTCGGAGAAATCGGCCACGATTGAGATTTTGAAGCGTCCTTCGACACCCCAACCCATCCCAGGCACACCTTCTACCCAGCAGTCGCCCGGGGTATCCTCTGGCTTCGATTCTGATCCTGGCACTGATCCTAGCTCCGATCCTAGCTCTGCGTCAGAGTCCGAATTAGAGTTCGAATCCCAACTATCCACGCCGCTTTCGAGCCCTTCAAGCTTCGCCGACCGAGAACCATCACCCTTGGCCAAGTTTGCCAAGAAGAAATCAAAGTCCCGCTCTCCTAGGACAGCCAAGACTGTCCCAGCCACAAATCGCCTGTTTCCAGTGACGCAACCAAGGCCCCAAAACCAATTCTGCCAGGTTATATCCTATCAGTTTTACAAACATGGACACATCATCCCCATCTTTGACGCCGTGCCTACTGAAGAAGCGAAACACAGTTCTCTAATCGGCAAGCTTGTCCCAGAGCGCCTCATTGACAGAGTCCTTGGGACTGAGAACCCCCAGCTCGAGTCGAATGGGATCCACGTCTTCTTGGACATGTCCAACATCTCCATCAGCTTCCAAAAGGCCCTTCGAGCCAGGTATTCACTGCCCGACTCTGTGCGCTTCACGCCACTTCCATCCATGAACCTATCCTTCCTCCATGAACTTCTTGTCCGCGGCCGCGATGCCAGGGTGCTCAACGCCGGCTGCTCCATGCTACCCAACAGAGCGGAGCCCAACTACATTCAGGATCTCCGTGATATGGGTTATCGAGTTGACCTCCGATACCGCCGACGGGAGGGCGATCAGTGTCCCGCAGAAATGCGCGGCCCATCTGGCCATGCCCGCTACGTCGAAGACATGGTAGACGAAACGCTCCAGACCCGCATTGGTGAATCGGTCATGCGATACTTTGACGAGCCTGGAACTCTCGTCCTGGCCACGGGCGATGCCCGGCCAGCCAAGTTTTCCGATGGCTTCTTCAGCTATGCGGAGCGCGCCCTGAAAATGGGCTGGAACGTTGAAGTAGTATCCTGGAAGTCAAGCCTCTCTGGGGCCTGGACCAATCGTGCCTGGGCTGAACCCTGGGGTGATCGATTCCGAGTCATTGAATTGGACAGCTTCATTGATGATCTTTTTGCATGCTACGCTCCTGGCAATGTCTCTTTCTGAGTAAGAAGAGAACACATGTCCAGTGGCAACTTTTATCATCTATTCTGCCGTGAATGATGCTCCTCCAAGGCAATGTTTTATACAAGCCATATTCCTGTCACTCATTTCAAACGACACGCCAGTCTTGATTTCTTGGGCCCAAACCACAATAGCCTTCCTTTAATCTCCCTTTTTTTCATCGTCTCGATTCACTATGACCACATTACGAAGGGTCTTCCACCTTGCTCCTCCAGCTTCATGTTATTTCCTTTCACGCAAATGTTTTTTTTTTGGCGTCATCAATCGCAAGCAAGCCTATTTATTCCGGCACGGAGCTTTGCGCATCTATATCGAGGTCTAGTTTACAAGGCCAACCATAACAGCTATTGATCTTTTTTCTCCTAGAGACGAAACTACTTACATAGCGGGCTTTATTTGGTTTATCACGAATACTGGTCTACCTGGGATGATGTACATTACATATTACCTAATGATGTGTCATAACAAATCAAGATCAAATGGAAGCTATACTGAGCTAGAGTTGGGCCTGTCAAAATCAGGCACTTGACTGAGAATCAAAATCATTTAAATTACTTGACTACAAAGATTGTTCATATACTTCAACATGGTTGCAATGTCCTTTTACACATGTTCACAACTGCAATTCTTCGAACGTTCAAATATGAAACACATCTTGAGATTATCTTTATTCTAGCTTGCCCTACTGCATTGGTTGCTTGATTACTTCGGTGGGAAGATACTAAGCGATGTTTGAAACCGGCAGGCCACAAGACAGCAATCTGTAAGGATACTGTCTGGATTCGTCTCTCGTTTCTTCTCGATGCGTTCATTTTCTTTCACCATTTCTTGACATCCATCCGTCCATCAGACAGACGACCCAATACACCCCCTTCTGGTGAGCTCCCGGCTCAACTCTGCTCCCGGTCGTCCATATTTTTCCCCATATTTTTTTTTTCTTTTTCAATATAAGCCTTTTTATAATGCGCAGTTCCAAAACAACAACATGATCTCCAAGCCATACCACCAGTGCCGTGTTTCCCTCGGTGGTTTCTGCCCAGGTATAACATGAAGATCAAAAGACAGGAATCATGACTGTGCATGGTATGATAAATGAGCGTAGAATATGTGAGACTTTCACCATGAGCAAAAGCCACATAGTAATATTTTTTGGTCTTTTTAATGAATGTATATCGTGTTGCTAACTCTTAATCGATATTTCGCAGCTAGAATGAAGAGCATCCTCGTCTTACATGTCGGATTTGGAAAGAGCTCCCTTGATTCCCCAGTAGGGCTCAGCATCAAACGTAGCGGCCTCCGTGGCCTTCCAAGGACAGTTGAAAGCGGAGAAGAGAACGAGGTCGCCAGCGTTCTTGGAGAAGGCAGACTTGAGAGACTTAATTGCTGTGGTCTGCTCTGCAATACCAGGGACAGCCTTGCCGTTGGCGTTACCCTTCATGGGCCAACCAGACTCAGTAACGACAACCTTCTTGTCCTTGGGGCAAGCGGCCTTGACACTTTCAACGGTCTTCTGCAGCCAGTCACCGGCCTGGTCTGCAGTGATGGTGCTATCAAAGAAAGCATGGGCGTTGACAGCGCAGTAGTCAGAGGCCTCGCAGAGCTCCGGGTGGGCAATCATGGCATTGAAGGTGTCGACAGTGACGACAGGGCCAGTATAGCCGGCCTTGCGGAGGATGTCGCGAGCTTGCTTCACAGCGGCAGCCACAGCGGCAGGTGTAGCCTGGCCACCGTTGACAAGCTCGTTGCCGACGCTGACGGTCTTGACGATGCTCCAGTCACCCTTAACACCATCAATGATCTTCTGGGCCTCATCCTGAACAGCGGCGATATCCCAGATTCCCAGGAAGAGCTTGACGCCAATCTTCTTTGCAGCGGCGCAAGTGTTGACGACTTGGTCGCAATCAGTGCCGTAGATGCGCACGTAGGAGTAGGCACCGGCGAGAAGCCCGAAGTCGTCGTTGACTTGATCAGCCGTTTTGCAGTTGTGATCGGCACGGTAAGGGGCGTAAGAAATGCCGGGAAGATTGTCTGAATCCTGATCGGTAGAGCCGCTTGCGGTTGGCGAGGCGGCAGCAGCAGATGGGATCACAGCAGTTGCGACGCTTCCACTACAATGTTTTGTGAGTAGCCCGATCAACAAACTAAACAAAAACACAATTGCATGCTTACTATTGACGTTCCCGAAGTTGCTGTGCTGGAATGGCTACGAGAAATCAGGTTAGTGCTTTGGTCTCAGACATGTTGCGGTGCAATAGCATGAGGTATACCGGCAGGGAGAGCAGCGCCGACAGCAGCCAAACCCAGGAGGGAGATGAGAGTCTTAGCAACAGCCATATTGTCGAATAAAATATACCGTAGATATCGGAGGTGACGGAACAATTACTGCCCACTTGTTACCGTTTTCAAGGATAGTCGTGGCGTCGAGTGTTGGACACAACGACGCACAGGAGAGAAGAGAATGAATACGGGAGGGCGCGAAAACTGGATACGCAGCTCCGAGAAAACAGAGTCCAAATTGGATCTAGGAAGTCAAGTGAAGGACAAGGCAAAAAGAGTGGCCAGGGGGGGCAGAAAAAACGAGGTTATAGAGACCGTAGGGCAAATGCAAACAGAGAGAGTGTGAGGATGGAGAGACAGAGCAAAACGGAAGCAGAAACGGGAGGGTAGGTGGGTAGATAAAGGAGGGAGGATAAGCGCCGCTCCTGTCCCTTCCGCCGCCGTTCCTGGTGCTCATACGACTCCTGGCGTCCGGTCCCAGCCATCTCAAGCCTCATTTGGCCAACGCAGCCAGAATCAACACCGCCATCAAGCGCCTCTTCCCCACTAGGGGGGCACCCGAGGAGAGCCAAGGAAGGGGAGGGAGGGAACAGCAACGCCATGTCCACCGACTAAGACAGGGACCTGGGGAAAAAGAAAACACTTGCAAGCTGCGGCCATGCCGCCAAGCCAGCTGGAATGCAGAGCTCCCTCGCTACCGGAATGGAACCCAAGGGCGCGCTTGGGATGCGGATGAGAGCTTTGGGGGCTTGGTGCTTGGTGCTTGGTGCTTGGGCTTGGGCTTGGTGCGTGGGCTTGTTGGTGCGTGGGCTTGGCGCTGGTGCGTGGCTGACTCCCGCTTGCATCTCACACATCCCCGTGGACAGGCACCCAGCAGGAATGGGCCGCCGCTGAGACAATGGCTTCCTTGCGCCCCGGATGCCAAAAAAAAACTGCAAAGCGACAAGCAGATCCTCATCTACCATTGTTTGCGCCGCCGTCATTGCTCTGCCTGTTCCTGAACATCACTGCCCATTATCCATCTCTCTATATCTCTCTCTGCCGCCGCAGGGCAGACCCAAGCGTCCTCGTCCGTATTACGAAATGAATAATACGAACCGGCCTCTCTCCTGTTTGCGCTTGGCCTTGCTGGCCAGGCCAGCTGCCTTTGGATACGACCCCCCTCTATGCACTCCATGCACTCCTTGCACACATGCAGGTACACCGTATTCCTGGCGCTCGGGCATCCAATATCTCTCTGGATCACTCCAGGCCCAACAATCGACGCTAGAGCAGCTCAACCTTCCGGCTCTCCGAGAGCCTAATGCCACCAACACACATCCGGACTCAACTGCTCACTAGTGAACAAGCCGTCCCACCCACTCGGGTGCCGGCTGGCCCTAATATCGCCAATTGATTGCATACGTCTATTAATCATTATTAGGTTTCCTACAACAGCCCCATTATACACAGTCCGGCTCGTATATACAACCGCCGTCGCTCCCCGCCGACGAGGCGTTGACATTAAGCGATTTTGATTCGCTCCGCGGGGCCGGGCAGATAGGTAGACCCACGGTTATAGCCAGGCCAAGGTTGGGACAGCTGTGGGGCGCAACCCTTGTCCATCCCTGTGTCGCCCACTATCATGCAATATATCGCTTCGTCTCCCTTGATATAGCTCCCTTCCTGGCCATCTCTTTCGGCACTCACCCTCAGATGCCTACGCCGCCTTATTGCTAGTCTTGCGCGTCATAACCTTGGTAATGGCGTGGCGAATCGTCACACCAGCCTTCTCAATGTCCTTCTTCGATAGGGCAGAGGTGATGCACACTCTCAGAGAGGGCTGGGCAAACCATGCGCCGTCCTTGGGCTTGATAACATGAGTGAACGGTCGCGTCTTAGTTCGGGTAATCATAACGCCGTTGGCAAGGGCCTGCAAGTAAAGTCAGCAATGGTTTCTCGTCGTAAGTTAGCCTCATCGGACTGTCAATCCTTACCTCTTCAACGCAATCCAAGAGGATACGCTCCTGGTCCTCAAGCTCCAACTTGCGAGCCTCGACGACCTCGGGCTTTAGTACCAGCAGCATAACGGGGTTCTCAGCAGAGCTGGGACACATAACCCAGTCACTGCGGGGATCCAGCTGCGCCCTCATAGCCTTGATGTTTTCGCGACACTGTGTCAAAATATCAGGGTTGGACTGAAGCAAATTGAGAGTCTCGCTGGCAGTAACAGCTGACATGGCGGGCAGTGCGGCAGAGAAAGTGTACGATGAAGAAGTGATACGCTGGTGCTCAACAACATCCTTGGGGCCAGCGCAGAAACCACCGCCAGCGCAAAGAGGGCCAGCGAGCGAACCGATAATCATGTCAACAGCTTGGGGGTCAACGTTTTGGGCCTCAGTGATGCCACGACCAGTACGACCAAGTACGCCGAAGGACCATGTCTCGTCAAGGATAACACGGAATTTGTACTTTTCCTTAAGCTCAACCAGTCGAGGCAAATCGGTCTCGTCACCAGTCAGTTCAAACAAACCCTCCGTGACGATAAAGCGGCGTGTCAATCTCTTAGCCTGGGCCTGCTCCTTGACGACAGCCTTCATGACCCGTTCAAGGTCGTCCATATCGCCATGCTTGAACCAACGGATGTTACTTCGGGAGATCTCAAGGCCCTTGCGAATTGAGTAGTTGACCTCTCGGTCAGCAATGATGACATCACCACGCTTGCAGAAACAAGGAATAACACTGGAAATGGTAGAGAATGCCTGGGCGTAGACGATGCAGCCTTCGGTACCCAAATATGCAGCAATATCGGCCTCGGTCTTCATATGGACGTCCTGAGTGCCGTAGAATTGAGGGGGGCCGCAAGGACCAACACCGTAGGTTCGTAGAACCTGGATAGCTTTGTCCTTGATCTGTTCATTGCCGTTGAAGTTGTAAAAGTTGAACGAGGCGAGATTAGTGACAGTGCGGCCGTTCGCAAGTCTCGTCTTCGGTCCAGTAGGTCTGCAAAAGCGTCAAGGTCAGTGGTGAATGTTGCAGATGCGGGTAGGTAGTATGAAAACAAATCTGCAGCCCTCAAGAATAAGGGAGGTTGCTTACCCAACTAAGACGGGGAGACGCTCGCTCTCAACCGCCTCAAGAGGCGTTTGCTCGGCCACAAGGGGCTCTGGCGTCCACTCATCAATTAACTCGTCAATTTCATCTTCGCGCAACTTGACATAGTTTTGCTTTCTGGTCGAGTACGATGGTGCCATGAGGTATCGGATGAAGAAAAGCAGCAGGACCAGCTCGATGGCAGATCGCACAGGGTCATTCTGGTAGCTGGACTGGATGTAGCGTGTCACGACGGCTGATCCGGGGACCTTTTGAAAGTTCGCATGGGCCTGGTCAAGCAGCTGGCCCAGACGGGCTTGAAGGGCTTCGACGTCCATGCTGTTTGTCGCCGTTGTGACGGTCGTCGTTGTGATCGCTGTCGTCTTCGATTGATGCAGGGAAGCCAGGGGCTCCAGGATCAGAGTGGAAGAGTCAATGGAACCCGCCCTTGGCAATGACCTCTTTTCTGTTCCTTTCTTCTTCGAATTCCCGAGTAGCCCGTTTTGTACAGTCGTCGCGCGGATGAATCACGGGTGAGCCTCTGTGACGTTGAAGACTCGGGTGCGAGGATGGATCATGGGTGTTTGATGTTTGATGGATGGAAGGGGGGCCTCCCACTCTGGCACTCGCTAACGTCGGTACCACACGACACGCGCCTCTGCTCCATGGCAGATTAGTTGATTGGCGGCCCTGATAGGCTGAACTAGGCTCGGCCATTTTGTGGGCTTGACCGCTGAAAGGATGTACCGGGGCAGGAAAAAAAAATACCCCTGAGGCACCCTGCCCATTAGAGCATCAGTGGGGCCAGGCCATTGCAAACTCGCTGTCAAAGGCCCATGCACATTTGCACATCAACAACGCTCCCGTCCCTCGGATGGCCCGGGATCTTGTTCAATTCGTGGACAACCGAAATTATTCATCAAGCGCATACCACTTTTAATGACTCGGGATACACCTCTTACATAAATGCAATAGCAAGGCTCTAGCGTCCAATATATATAGGTAAGCATCACGTATCAGCCAGCACCTGAAGACCGGGAAACGAACAAGGGAGCGACGGAATAAGCATTTTGAAGAGTGTACGAAAACAATAAATCATTTCCCTCTGTCTAATAGCTACTATGTTCCTCATTGTACACATTAAAAAGCGACGCTAATGACAGACGGGCGTCTATCTTGCTTTCCTGACGGACTTATATCCTTAAGCCGCTTCCCTTGCTTAGGGTCAGCCCAGCCAGCGTCTGACTCCGTATCCATCTCTAACTTTCCGCTTCATGAATTTTCTTGCTTTGCTGAATCAAATCCCAATATCACAATTTCTTTCCCTGACAAAAACCGAACCAAAAAAGGCAAGACATTTCTCGTGGTAGGATAAAGAACCCTTCACTACACAAATAGTCGCCATAAAAAATTGCTAATGAAAACGACATGTTTTGTATTGTTCGCCGCCACGAATCGGACACAGCATCAATGATACATATTTGCTTAAAACAGCTTAATCTTGGCAGTGCTGCCAGAACCAGTGGTAGAGGAGGAGGTAAGACCAGCGCCGGAATAACCCTGCATTCCAGTACCAGTCTGCGAGGTACCATTGGTGTTGTCCTTGTCAAGGCCAGTGGGTTGCATCAGACGGAAGCCACCAACATCTTCCAAGGATTTGGTCAAAGAGCTGGGCACGTACTTGCCAGCGACGGCAGGGCCAACAATTAGTGCGATAAATACGACGAAAAGAACGAAGTAAAGAATCGAGTATCGGATCACACGTCTGCGTCGAAGCTTAGATTGCTTAAGAGAGTAGATTGGTGGACGAATTTGTCGGCTGTAGGTCAAGTTAGTGTCAGGCAAAGAAGAAATGGAGAACATGAATAATTTACCTAGGTCGGAGCCAGAACAGCATCATTGAGTGAAGCATATCAATCTTGGGAACGACAAGAACGGGCGTCATCATGAACAAAAGCCAATGGCCCAAAACAAAGTCGGCAGCAAACATAGACAGCTCTGTGATCTTGCACAGGAACTCACGAGCGGGCTGCGAGACGGAGTGCCAACCCATGGAGTACCATTTACCTGTCCAGAAAGCAATGTTTGACGTATCGGACTTGAATTCTCTGGTAAGGGCCAAGGACACAATCAACTTAACGAAGAATCGCTGGATCGCAAAGGCGGCGATCATGCCCGAAACTGTTCGCGTGAAGTTGAAGCCCTCCAGCAAGAACATGCCCTCGAAAGAGATGAGAAGGAAGATAACGGCTGTGGCGTGGGCGATACCAGCCAGAACACTACCAAACTTCTTGCAGCACATGCTGAGAAGAGGTCCCATACAACAGGCCATACCAAACATGGCAGCCAAAACACCAGCGTTCACACCTACTGGTGCGAGAGCGATAATCAAGAGTCGAATCAACGCATCCGTAGGCTTGATAGTCTTGCCATCATTCTTCGAATTGTTAACACCAGTTTGGGCATTAATATAAAGGTAAGGAATGGTGGTGACGGCAGCAAACATCAAGGGTGCAAGAATCTCGCCGAAGAAGATGTTTGCAATAGCAGCTCGAGGAACGTCACCGGACATCTTGGCAGAGGGATCACCCAGCGTCTTTCGCTTGTAACCAGTGATTCTAGTTCGAGAGAGACGGCAGTAGGAAATCCAAGACGAGGCATGACTTCTTGAGTTACCACGCGACAACCAACGAAGATAATCACGGTAATCAATGAAGAAATCGTTCCAGGCAAACATATGAGGGTTATAGATGAAAGGCGAAATCGTCAAGGCCAGCAACGTAATCCAGAAATATGTCAGTGCCGCTTGCCAGACAGTGAGAGTAGCGAAGAGAAGCATCAGAAGCACTCGGGCACCAAAATAGATGGCTGGGCCAGCAAATCGGGAGTAGAGCACGCCGTAAGGAATACGGGCTGTGGCAAAACCTCGACCGGTACCAATGTACCTAGCACCTCCGAATGACAAATCTTGTTGCACAGAGTTGGCGTAAATTTGACAAACAAAAACTTCGAAGAACAGCGACAAAGAACCAAATTGCTTGCCGAGACGGAGAGCAGCACGCCAGAATCCACGTTCCATCAATTCCTGGGCAACCAGAGGAATGAAAGAAAGGAACATGACAAAGAAGATTGACAAAATACAACGGTAGACCCAGTCCATGATCGCGGGAGTGTTAGCACACCCAGTAGGGAACAGAGGATCGGTGATGGGAACGTCACGATTGTAATCGCAAGGAACAGTCTCATGTCGAAGTGCGCCAAAGTTCAACAAGGTGATCATAAACATCTGAATCGAGAGCATGATGAACATGTTGTTGACGTGGAACCCGGGATGGGCGTAATAGAAGGAGAGGAAGCGATCGAGAGGGAGCTGGGTGCCGAGGTAGTAGTATTCACGAGACAGCATCTGCTCGCCCATACCAGTTCCAATCTTGGTAGTGAAGTTCAAAATGGAGCCAAAACCAAGATCACGACCCTTACCACATTGGAAGTACTCGCAGTGCTTGATGCGGCCACCTCGAAGAAGGGCATTCATACCGGCATAAATATCTTCGTTCAAGTGCAAGCCCTTCTGAGCCTTGGATACACCACCACGAGTGTTCATGAAAATACCGTTGAGGAAATCAGGATGTCCATAATGGAGTTTGCCACCGATCTGGGCCATGGTTCGAGCGAAGAGGGTACCGAATGTCTGTTCCTTTCCAGCGGCAATATCACCAAGAATACCAATATTCTCTGAGAAAATGTACTCTCGAGCACCAAGAATGGCAACAGGGTTGGTAGCCTCATTCTTAACGCCAGGAGTGTAGGGGGAAACATTGTCCGTCTTCATTTCCTCGAACTCGGCAAGAACACTTCGGATCTTCAGACATTCCTCAAGATAGTTGTCCTGGTTGGCGTCGATCAACTGGATATATTCACCACGGTAGAAAATGATGGAGTGGTTCTGGTTGTCGGACTTTCCATCGCCAAGAATAGGGTTTCCAGAGAGCTGAATCCTGAACTTAGGTCGTCTCATGCCATTCTCCATAATTTCCGAGTGGCCATCGATAAGAGCGGAGTATAGACGCGGCTCCTCGCCTTCATTAACCGCAGGTTCTTCATCCAAATAGGCGATTTGCAAATCAGGGTACGCACGGAGAAGGAACTCAGCGTTCTCCATTTCCTCCTTCTTGAACTTGGCATATCGCTGCATAGAGACAACAATCTTGAACTTGCGTCGGGCCATACGTTCCAGTTCCCGCTCCAGTTTATCAGTGTTACCACCGAACATTTGAACAACCTCAGGATTCTCGACACGGTACAGAAGCTTGATGGCTCGGCTGTAGTTCATGAAACCGGAAATGGTACGGTACAAGGTCTGGAAACGAAGAGATGCCCAGATACGAGTTCGCAGCGTATACTCAGGGGCAGAGGACTTGAAACCAATACAGTAGAATGGGAGATCGTCAATCTTGTTCTTGACTGTCTCCTTGTCCTTCTCATCCTTGTTGTCGCCATCGCCATTGAACTGAGAGGTCTCATCAGCAAGAATCTTGGTGTCCTTGACGAAGCAATCCCATTCATGAGGATGGAGCTGTTTCAAGTATTCAAGGAGGGTGACACGAGAATAAGGCTCGTCCTCGCGGATAATCTCACGGAGAGACAAAAGAATCTTTTCACCATAATGGGGAATCATGACGGTGAAAGTAGGCATATTGTCGACGGGAAGGGGCTCAGGAATAGGAGTAGAGAGGGACTGAGCGAAGAAGGAAATTCGACGCTCGGCTTCACTATAGCTGGGGAAGAACTCAGTCTTGAATGAATGATCTTCTTGAGAGACGAAAAACGTAGGAGCACGCAGAGTTCGCTTGCCTTCTTGCTCCGAAGGAACCTGGTGATAAAGAAGTTTCTGAACGTGGTCGATTGCAAGCAGATGCTCTCGGTACATGGAGATAACCACGGCATTCCAAATCTGGGAGATAAGGACCTTCGGTTTGTATTTGATTTCCATATCTGTGGTTGCGAGAACCTTGGAGTAAATACGCTTGGGAAGACGGGAGAAAATGTTCCTCCACGGCGTCCAGATCGAGGAACCGATGTAGAAGGACCGAGCGACCGAGAAAACCGTGTTCAGAAGAACATACCAAAGATAGGTATCCAGGAAGAAGAAGATGAGATCAGTGAAGAACATCAGGATCAACAAGACGAGAGGTTGACGCTTGCACAGGACGGTACCAATCTTGTTGTCTCCCAGACAACTGTCCACATTCATGAGGACCAGATATCTAATGGGGTCACGGAATGACAGGATCAAGAAGACGTACGAAACACCCATCTTGATGCCAAAGACGACAGCCCAAAGACCGTAAGACATGAACATGTCATTGCCCTTTAATCTTGGATAACTGGCTGTGAACGTCTGACTGGCAACATACTGCCTAGAATTTCTCGTAAGGTAGCTGCCAAAAAGTCCACCAAGGGGCATGATGGAAAAGAAGATGAAGGTAATGATTGCAACAACTAGGTGGACGATACCCAAAATCAAGTCAATCTTGGTGCCAGGACCAGGGATCATGAAAACCTTGACACCAGGTCCAACATTGATGGCGAAAATGACAATAAGAAACAGAAGTCGCTTAGTCAAGTGCTGAGCACCGGCCCAGCGCCTGGGAACATAAGCCCACTCGGCAAGTGTTGCAATAATTTGGATCAAGGAGGCGATACCACCACCGAAACCGACGGCAGAGAGCTGCTTAGCAGTGCTAGGAGACTGGTTGACCTGTTGCTCGTACTTTTTGCCGACAAGGATAGTAGGCGAGTTCTTGGCGACGTAGAACCAATACATTGTCAAGTGGATAATCCAGATACGGTTGAAATTGACAATTAGATGCAACCAAGATCGAGACTCCTTGTAAGTCTTGAAGAAAACCTTCTTCCAGTTGATGTCCTGGAACTTCAGATATCGCTCAGCAGGAGGAACATCAACCAGTTTGCTCTTATCATTGAGGACAATGCGCGAGATGCCTTCAGGGTACCAGAAAAGCTGGTTACAGTCATCATAACCAACAATGTGCTTGTGGTCACGTTCACGGCGGACGTAAACACCATCAAGGATCTCGTATCCTTGGTCTCTCAGATATTGGTAGAGAGGCGTGATGACATTGTTGAGATAGGTAAACTCATCAACAGGTTCAACGAGCGCTTGGCAGGCGGGAGAGTTGAGGTAGTCATCGGCACACTTGAAGATGAAACACATGCACTCGGGCATGTAACGAACTTGGTTGGCTTCACCCCAACAGAGCAGGTAAAGGGCAACCTGACGAACTCGGTCATGTTGTGACATGCGGTTCATTCGAGTCTTCCAGCGGTATTCAGCGGCTTCAAGACTGTTGTCGCCTTCAAGGTCTTGGAGAGTTTCGGCTTCAGTGGTCTCCTCGGCATCCTTCTTGCCCTTCTTGCCCTTCTTACGCTTCAAACCCTTACCCTTCATGTTGGCGAAGCCTACGGCGTCGTCAAGATCAAGGTGGGCAGCGAAGTACCACTTGCGATAGTTGGCATTATCACCTCCAATGTAGTCGGCATGCAGAGAGAGCAGAGCCTGGTTTGGAGTCATACGCGAGGCCCTGGAATCGAGTAGAACCATAAAGTGGTCGTACATGTTGCGCATGCTGTCTCGTTGAAAACCAAACTTTGAAGTCAGATCGAGAAAGATGTCCTCAATCTCCTCCTTGGAGAGGGGAATCTGGGCATCGGAGGTCCAGGCAGGGTAAGGCTCGCGCGATCGTTGGCCAGCGGGAAGAACATTGTTGTAGTCCATGCCGTAGTTCGGTGTGGAAGCACCAGATGAGCGGTTAGCGCCGTAGGAAACCTGAGAAGACGGAGGTCGGTATCCACGACCACCCTGTCCCTCCCCATAACTGTTGTACCGCTCGTCACCACGGCCATAGTAGTCCATCTCAGCAGCGCGTGCCATATCCGACCTCATGGTGAAATCACTAAACGTCTCGGAATCTTCTTCGGAGCCTTGTCGACCACCCTGGCCGGCATAGCCTTGGTTGTAGTCCTGGTCGTAGTATCCACCGCCCTGACCGTTGTAATAATCATCCTGGTACTGGTCGTGTCCATCGTAGTAGCCACCATCTTGTTGGTATGGATTGTTGGCGTCGGCGTTGTAATAGCCCCTGTGGATGGTTAGTCAATGCAGAAAGACTTCAGTGGTTTCAATGCAGCTTACGACTCATCGTAGTAGCCATCATGGCCCTGGCCATCGTTGGGATGACCACGGTTGTCATAACCTTGGTCGTAGTACTGGTCATCCTGATAGTAGGAATCCGTGTTTCCGCTCTGGGTATGCCCTTGCTGGCCATGTCCCTGTTGGCCGTAGCCATCATCGTAACGGTCATTCTGACCGCCGCCTGGATATCCGGACATGTTGATTTGGTTCCTTTACCTAGACAGGCAGTTCTAGTTAGCAATGAGAGTCCAACGTAGTCAAAGCGATAGCATATAAACACACCTCAGGCGAACATGGGGATAGCTGGTGAAGACGATTGGGGAGGAAATGTCAACAGGTGTGGCCGGCACAGCGAATAAGGGCGGATGAGATGTTCTTGATTAGGGTGCGAATGGTTGGCCAACAGAGTGCGAGCCGACCAAGATGGTTGTGGCGGCTTGGTCACTGAGTGGTCGAAAGAGCGTGCAGCTGGCTAGCTTTTATCAAGTTGAATCAACGTCGCCGGGAATGAAGCGAGTGATTCGCGGAGCGCGAGACGAAGATGTCGCCGCGTATAAAGTACCGCCTCGAGGATTATTGCGGTTGAGAAAAGAGCGTCGCGATGCTCGACGGTAGGACGAGCAAAGGGGAAGATGAATTTGGCGGAGAAAGGAAACGCTCAGAGTCTCGGCGCCGGGTTATTCTGGTCGGGGGTGGGCTCGCGCGTGTGCCACACCAAGGGGGTGCCACTGGGACGGGAGATTGTCAGGAATGGAAGAATCGAGCGAGTGTGGTTTGGCTCCCGATATGAGCCAGAGGGTAAGAAGTGACTGTCTTTGACTTTCCCCCGGCACACACGCAAAAATGCAAAAAAGAGAACAAGAAGCGATTGGGATGTGGCGGGAGTGTGGGAGGAAGAAAAGAAACGGGCGGCCAGGAGAAGAAGAGGGAGAGTGTACCTGAAGAGTGACGAGTGAGGCAGGGGGAGTGAGAGAGTGGGTGTGTGCAGCCCTGGGAGTGCGGAAAGGCGATGCGTGAAGGGGAGTGCATGTGGGAAAAGTGGGCGAGTCCACGGCAGCAGAAGCAGGGAGGGAGGACATTGTCCACTGCTACATGATTACAGTACATTGGAAAGTTTGCGCCTGCAACGGCTAATCCAGTGGAGGGGACAGTGCTGTAGACGGCATCTAGGCAAGTTATCCACTGTGCTTGTCAATGGGTTGGGTGCGAAGTAGCTACCCCGCTGCATATGTGCGCTGACGAGCACACACTTACGCAAGCCGACTATAGGAACATGCTTGCGGCGTTGACCCGTCGTCTGATACCAGCTGCCCGATTCTCAGCATGGTTTTTTACCTGTTGCCCAGCTTGGTCCGAATTCCTCGCCACCGAAGGCATTGTGTTTGCATCGCCGAACAGCTTACATTGAGGAGGTAGCCCTTGCCAATCCACCCCCCTTACGTGCATTAGGCACAGCTTGGAAGGGCACGACGGAACCAAGCAGTCAGTGCTGGAGAGGTCTCAGGGTAAGGGGGTACGTACGCACGCTACACTGAACCCGCAGCGAAAGTTGACACCAGCGCCCGCGAGTCGCAGTCCCGGCACAACGCAGACCAGGGGCGTGCGACAGGGACATGGCCGGGTTGGACACCCACAAAAGCCCCGGGGGCACCCAGGGGCAAAAGCTCTCTGAGACTCCGTGCAGCTCAATGATGGTTGGCGCGTGGTTGGTGTGGGTGGGCGAGGTGGTTCTAGGTGGGCGGCGATGGCGCTGGCGTTGGCTAATGGCGGCTGGGATCTCTGCCTTTCCCATCTCGCTCTGTTCTTGTGTCTTTCCGGGTTTCCCTAAGGTGGCTGGGGCGCGCTGGAAGAGCATTTGTTGCCTCAAAGGCCCACTGAGGTACATGGCGGTAACTTCTACCGGAGTCCTCGGGTGCCTCCCGCTCCCTCCCCTACCCCGCTGAACAGCGACTAGTCTGGGCCAATTATAGCTGAATCCATTGTGCCGACAGGCCATTATTCGACGCTTGGAGTGCTGCGGCGCGTTGCGTCCGTTCCAAGAGGGTCTGACGCAGTCCACTTGAAGCCCACTTCCCACCACTGTGAACGAGGCAGCCCATTGACCGGAACTGTGTCATCCCAAGTACCATGCAAGTACCGTCGAGAATGAGTAAATGGTCCGACACGCGTCCTTCATTGGAGCCCAGTTGGCTTCCCTTCGCCTTCCCCTGACACTGCTTCACCCAACTGGAGGCCCGTGAGTGATGCGCCACGACACCCCTGAACGGCACGTCCGGATTTCCAAGACAAGCTTCTCCCATCGGATGGATGCGGTGGTGGTCTATCTTGAGCGTCGGTGTCTGTCTGCACCAGGCTTTGGGCCAGCTTGCCCTATCATCACACTATGACATGCATCTTCTTGGGAGTCCGTTGTTAGAGCTACATGGCCTATTGGTCATCATCGTCCCCTCGCGGTGGCGTACATGCATCTCACCGAAGACAAGATAGTGGACAAGTTTTGTGTGAGCATGTGTGTTTACTTCTTCCGGCTCCTTACCCGACAGATCAATTTGAAGACAAGATACCAAGAGGGCATGGTAAGAAGCAAAATAGAAAGCTAGACCTATGTCCAAGCCAATTCATCATTGTATGCAGGGGATATCACTCGATTAACTTGTTTTCCTCGTGTCGATCAACAACCACAATCGCTCCAGTGCAGGTGATAAGAACTAACGCAATTATGAGGCGCAACGATCCATGTTTCCAAGTAGCAGCCTGTTCTCGAATGCGACCCTCCAATAGACGCAGTGGTTGCAATAACGAAAAGGTGACATGCGTCCTACATGCAGTTGATGAGGAGCAATCAATCCCCCCACCAGTACGGGGGTACTTCCAGATCTTTGCTGACTTTTAATCGTTGTAATCCACATAACTCTCACAACTCCAATCTCTTCAAAGGCGCTCCATAAGCCACGTAGAAATTAGATCCTCTCTACCGAGCTCAAAGTAACATGCTACTATATTGAGTGACCCAAGCATGCCGGTGGGGAATTACTCCTTTCATCCCGTCTTTCCTGTTGAGTCCCCAGCCCGGCGGGATCCCAGCAATCCGATCCATTTGAGGGCTGGGGTTCTGAAGCCTGGGATCTTCTTACCGGGCCCCGGGTGTCAATTTGCCGCGTCTCAAATTGGTTTGGAGAGGAAACAGCACTTCCAACAGCAGTGATCCAAACCGCCTTATCAGGTCTTGAACCTGCTCTCCAGCTCTCTTATGCGCAGTATATTAGGATGTGCTCAACTAAAGTCTCCGGCCGATGCAAAAAGAAAGGATCCCAACCGATGGTGATTATAGATGCATACGCCCCATCCTGATGCAGGAACGGAACTTTCTCTGCACCCACTAATTGCGCACAACACGCGTTGGGATGAAAAATCTTCCAATGAGTCGTCGTGGGAAATGACGAAACATGTGTAATGTGGCCGGGTGTCTCTGCACAGATGGGAATGGTAAAAAATAGAAGTATTGTGGTGGCTGATCTGTGGCTTGCATCACCCTCGTCCGTTCACTTCATCTATGTCGCTTCAATTGCTCTGTTCCTTGCTTGTCAGCCTGTTCATCTGCTCCACTCTCGACCAACGATTGCAACCGCGGGCGTGGATGCGGAAGAGACCACTGGCTTGCCGATGACGACTGCGACTCCTCCCTAGCGCATGCTACAAGTCAGCTACTTATCCTCCTAACACGGTTCCGACGCCCGTCGTGCTCTGGCTAGGGTGTGCCTTGTTTTATCAAACCGCCCAAACCCGGACCGGGGACGATCCCACGCGATCCGATCCCAATCCCAATCTAGGAGGGTGTCGTATCCGCTCTTCGATTTTTTTCTTCTTCTTTTTTTCCTCTTCTACGGAGTATGCAGGCGTTCTCCACAATGGGTGCGATGGGTGATCCTTGCGCCGGTCATTCCCAAGTACGAGGAGAGGTCCTCAACTTCTTGCTGCTTGGCCTGTCCCAAATGTCAGATGAACCTGGCGCACCGCCACCCGTCTACTAGCAAGCATCCGCGTCAAGCCCTGTTTTTTATCTGCTACGATCACACTGACAGGAACGGAAGCCAAAGCCAAAAAAAAATCCAGGGAGGAGAATTGAGAAAATAAAATTGCAAAAAGATATCAACTTAAAAATTAAGAGGTTCTGAAAATTGTTTACGATGCCAGCCGAATCAAGATGAGAAGAGTGCGCTCCTGAGTACTAAATAAAATAAAATAAAAGGCTATCTTCGAGTCCACAGGTCGCATCTTCCATCCTGATTCTTGTCCGGTAACATGGCGGACGACAAGTTGTCATCCCCTATCAGTACTTTCAAAGTACATGTGGCTCTGTAACCACAAGCAGACTTCAGGGGCTTTGAACTTGGCGAGTGGGGCCAAGGATGGTCGCCCCTTTTCCCTGTTCCACCCACCCACCAAACCATGCAAGCCAGGCATGACCACGGAAGGCGAGACCTCGTTAGAGAGAAATTGTTAATCGCAAAAAAGGATTGCGACCTGTGATTCGTCCTCTGCGTCGTGCACCAGGAATAGTGTGGCGCGTCTCCCTAGCGCATTTATGCATGGTTCGCCTTGCTTGATCCTCCCCTTTCCGCTATATCTGTGACGTTTCGAGAGATTGGCTACATCCAACAGCCCTCACCAGGTCGAGTTCATACGGCATACAGCCTGTCATTCCATCCCATCTCATCTCTACCCCAAAGAAAAGCGCCGTCCAAACTATCCTACTCAGCACCCCATCTTCCCCTCACTCGTTGTTTCTTTGCCCCCGGGACGTTCGGCTGCCACCGACAAGCCTTGAACCTTCATATTAGCTTTTCAAATCCTAGTTCTAGAATCATTACGCCAAGCGAAATTCTGAACACTGGTCCCGCCCGTGCTCGGTAATTGACTATTGAGTCGACTATTAATAGCCGAGAGCAATTCTCGGATTGATTCAAGGCCGGAGCCTCCGCAGCGATCAGTCTGATATGGGAGCTCCATCGCAAATATACTAAGGTCCATCCCGGATGCGATACGGTCACGTGATTTTATCCTAATTCAGTAAGGGGTATCGCCTGTTACCCTTGACAACGTTGGCGACGAACCTCAAAGCAAGCAATTTGTAGCCAACTAAGTAATCCTATTGTGTTGCACTGTAGAGCCGCATTGACAAGGATATCCAACGCCTCTATACTGTGATCTATATTCATATATGTTACTTGCATGTCGATTAATTAGCATTATCGGATCATCTTTCACATGCCGACGGGAGCTCGCCAAACACAGAGCCGTCGCATCTCACGCCCACATACCATAGCCCTATCAACATGGCTCGCCTGGTAGACTGTTGTCCCTCTAGTGACGACGACCTTCCTGACCTCAAGACACTCCTACGAAAACCCAGTGCTAGGACAGCGAAGGAATCAGGTGCGACGGTCAAGCCGGAGGCCAAGTCATTGGCTCCGAAACTTGCATCAAAATCTGCATCCAAGACTGGAACACGACGAGTACGAAGGCTGGACAATTCCAGCCAAACCACTGCCAATCCGCTGTTCCAAAAATGGAATTCTGAAGAGCTTAGAAGCTCTCAAAGTTTGGAGGAGAAGCCACGAGAATCCAAACATAGGATAAGGCAAGTGAGCCGCGAGGCCCAAAATAAGAACCTAGCACCACAGTCTGATTCTGAGGATGATGAGCCGCGTCTCCGTGTACGAGGGACCCGAAGAAGACAGCAGCTCATAATTGATGACTCGGAAGATAATTCGGAAGATAATTCGGAAGTTGATTCAGAAGATGATACAGAAGACGATTCGGAAGAAGATACCGCATCGGAAGATGATGACACTTTACTCACAAGGGTTCGAAATCTTCGAGGGAAAAAACCAGTGACGGCACTAAAGACAGAAAACGAGTCCAATGTTCAATCCTCAAAAGCTGAAGCGTCAGAAAAGTCAAGGGCATCGAAGCCAGTGAAGGGTTTGGATTCTGGTTCAGCCCCAGAGGTGGCCCATGACGATAGCAAAGTGGAAGACCCCAGTGTCTACTTGACTGCAGAGGAAGAGGAATCTTCGGAGTTTAGCGAAGACTCCGAGTTGGATTCGGAATTCGAAAATTCTCCTGTCCAGCCCAAACGAACTCTGGGTTCGAGATCAGACACAGGACAAACTCGAAAGCCATCTGGAACGAGAAAAATATCCTCTACGGAAGAGATTCCTCCACTGATTCCCAGGGCCATCGGATCGCGCAATGTTTCGGCGGGAAGTCAAAAAGGCAACTTCTCCCTGGGAGACGACGCCGCGCCGATCAAGAGGGGAATTGTTTCCCAGAAGCCTGTGCTGGAGCACAAGAAGAGTGGAAGCTCCAGCCGCTCAACAACCACATCTACCCCTGCCGATCTAGTAGACTCGCTATCCAAACTGCGACTTCAGTTGGAGGACTTCTCAGATGAAGAATCAAGAACCTCGAAACAAGACCAGTTCGCAACGCCTCCCAGCACACCGCCAAAATCTAAGGGACTAAAGTCACCCAGCAAACGACAAGCGATCCCCCAGACGCCCCATCATCACAACGCAGATGCTTTCTGGAATCAGGATCTGGTCAATGACTGGAACGACCATCACTCCCCTCGAAAACTCGTGCTTCCCCCGGTAAACAAGAGTCCGGCCAAGTCAAGTCCGAAGAAGGCACCAAAGAAAGAAACGAAAAAGTCGTTTGATGCTAGGAAGCAAGCATTGGCTGAAGAGTTCCTCGCGGAACTTGACCGTGAAATCACCCAAGGAAAAATTGCCGAGCTGGCAGAGTCAACAGGTGGCGTGAAACTCGTTTGGACCAAGACTCTCAACACGACGGCGGGACGCGCGAGCTGGCGACGTGAAACAATTCGCACAAAAAAGGCCGACGGCACGCAACTTTCGGTGCAGTACAAGCATCACGCGTCTATTGAGCTTGCGGAAAAAGTGATTGACGAGGAACACCGCCTCTTGAACGTGCTGGCACACGAGTTTTGCCACCTCGCCAACTTCATGGTCAGCGGCATCACCAACAACCCTCATGGCAAAGAGTTCAAGGTCTGGGCAGCAAAGTGCTCACGTGCATTTGGGCACCGTGACATCGAGGTGACGACCAAGCACAGCTACGACATTGATTTCAAGTACGTATGGGAGTGTGGGGAATGCGGCTCTGAGTTCAAGCGTCACTCAAAGAGCATCGACCCGCAGCGCCATCGGTGTGGGAGCTGCAAGGGCTTACTGAAGCAGACGAAGCCTGTGCCCAGGGGAGGAGGTGCCGGTGCCAAGCCCAGTCGATACCAGACTTTTGTCAAGGAGCAGATGGTTGTGGTGAGAGCCGAGAATCCGGGTAGCCCGCAGAAGAACTTGATGAAGCTGGTTGCAGAGAAATGGGCGAAGCAGGAAGGATCTAATAAAACTGGAAAGGGGGGCAAACCCGGTGTCGACAATGTGCTTGAAAAGATGGTTGATCTAACGCTCGAGGAAGATGCATAGATGAATGGGGCCGGTTTGACCAATACCGAGTTCTAGGCGTCGTAGTACTTTCGGTTTCATTGTACGAGTAGGGATAATGAATTATGAGCAAACCCACATTTTCTCTTGACCCAAAGGTCCATGCCCTCAGGATTCCGGTTGAACCTTTGAACTAAACTACCTGTGCCAAGACTAGTTTACAGTCTAATGGGTTGGCAGTCAACTTGGCAGCCTCGACAGTGGTGTCGTGACTAATTGAATACTCATGGCCAATATAGACACCTTCAGTGGCCTCCTTTATTGTAGTCATGTCAGGTCTTTTATGGTGACCTGATACTTTAGGGAATTGAACCATGCACTTCTTCGTAGTATTATTACTCTGTGGTCATGATCGCACTCGAAAATACGACAATGCGGACATTCCGTGAGAGCTCTTCATCCACTAACGTGTCAATCGTGCTTCCATTTACTCGTACATATATGTACGTAGACCGTTTCATTCGTAAAATTCGTCCCAATCAATAAGATGACCGCCTCCCATTGTTGTCCATTTACCCATCAACATATCCATCTACCCTATATTTGCCACGTGGGCCTCCCAGAATTCTTCCGTTACCCTGAGCCATGACATATCAACTTCGTTTTCAAGCGTCGCCGAACAAGCCCCAATCCTTGATTTTGAAGGATGACCAGATCCGAGCGGAGTAGTCAACTGCGTCGCCGATGAGCTTGCCCTGGCGTCCCAGCTCGAGATCGACCTCGTCCTCGTCGTACTCGCCCTTGATGTGGGGCACGTTGATGGTGATGAGAATATCCGTCTTGACCTTCTCAAGTCGTAGAAGAGTCAGGACAATAGCTGTAAAGTCGGGAGCGGATGATTGGTCGCGGGATTGTTTGATATGCGGAGTCTGGGTGGAGATGAGGGTGTAGGCGGGAGTTCCGGGGCTGTGGCGCGACGAGAGGTTAGTTGTGCCTATGAAAAGCATACGAGGGAGATGGCATCTAATAACGTACTCGAGCCGGCTGAACTCAGTCTGGGCGGTATTCCAAATCTTGACAGTGTCGATGTCGGAACCGAGCATATCTTCGAGGTGAGTCGTCATGGCGCGGCCGTCAATCTCGGGTCCAGAACCAGACCCGCCGACTCGCTCTGTAATCTCGATGATGATGCTGGTGAAGCCATCCTGGTCGATCCAGACCTCCTGGTTGTCGGGCACCTGTCGAAGTTTGCTGCACGAAAACATCCCAGCGGTTAGAAACCGTCAAATACGCCTCAAAAAGTTGCGCGCCAAGAGCCGGAAGTCTCACCTGACGTCGGCAAAGTGCGAAGGGAGGTCGGCGACGATTGCGCCGCCGAACAGAGGTGTGTTTTTGTACTCGGTCATGGCGGGCAGCGGGTTCTAGGTGATGTGCTGGGCGGTTCACAGGTTCTTCTGGTGCTGCTGGAAAACGCTCGATCATCCAGGCCAAGAGTTTTGCGAGCTGGCCGTGTGACAAAAGAAGAATACGTATTATGGGTCTCTTATTAAGAAGCCCAAGGCGGAGCCTAGTCTCTTGGGCAGGCTGGGTGTCGGGGTTGTTTGCGATGGGCGCCTAATAACTAGTGGGAAGAGCTACCTGATAAGGGCGAGGCTGAGGGCTACAAAGGCAGAACTAGATGAAGGGGAGAACCCGGGAGATGTGCGTCATGGGCACCGAGAGTGATTCTTTTTGTACGCCAAGGCAGATATCAGGCAGAAGAAGCGAGCACGTTTGGCGCGCCATGGAGGGGTCCCGCCCAGTCACCAGTACGGTGGGGTACATGGTACTTGCGCAAATGACCCCTCTGTGCATAATGACGTCTGCATTCGCTTGGGTGACGCACAGTCACCATCGCCACGAAAGGACCAGATGAGGACGCAGCGAAATCCGCAATAGAAACTCACGCAACGGTCCAAAAATACTAAAGGCCACACCATCGTGATCTTTGGGCACCGGGGATCATGTTGATGACCAAAAAGCAAAAATTCGAATCTGGAACTTCCAGACGAAGGGTTGCCAAAGATTAGGTGAATGGAGTCAATTGGGCCAATCCCACGGTCACATCTGGTAAAAGGCAAGAGGTGAGTTCGATGGGAGGTCCCACTCCGGAAGAACGGTCAGCTATTTTACATTATAACCCTCTGAGCCACGCATGCCTCAGGTTCGCTACCAGCCATGCTTCCGCGACCGCGCCCTCCAGCCAATTGCATGCCGTTTGCGACCAAATAAATGTACCTTCCTTATAGATCCTCCATCGCCATACTTAGACTTTCTATCTTTCTTATTCCCTCACCTCTCACCTTCACTCATACGAAAATACCCATTACTGCCATCCCTTTCTCCCCGTCACCATGAGCTCCGCCGCCAGTTGCATTTTTTGCAAAATCATCAAGGGTACGCCGAGTTGTTCACCCCGCCTCATCCTCCCCCTCCCTCCCCACGTGGTGGCACCAGCAACATTCACCGCTGACACTCATCTCCCTTCATAGGTGAAATCCCTAGCATGAAGCTATTCGAAAACGACAAGGTTTTCGCTTTCCTCGACATTGGCCCCGTTAGCAAGGGCCACAGTGTATGTTTTTACCCACAGCTTCAGTCAATGGCCAATGTTCAACCGGCTTTCGGGATTGGCTCATCTCTGTCCCTTCCCCCCCCCTCCCCTCATCTTGCAAATCGCTCCTGAGCTATGACAGTGATTGACCACGCTCAATTGTATAGCTCGTCATCCCCAAATATCACGGCGCCAAGCTTGCCGACATCCCCGATGAATATCTCGCTGATGTCCTGGTAAGTCATCTTCACACTGTCTTAATACGAGTCAAAGAAATCGTCTCACGGGTCATAATCTCCGATAGCCAGTTTTGAAGAAGCTTGTCAATGCCACTGGGGCCGTTGATTACAATATCCTTCAAAACAACGGCACCATTGCTCACCAGCAGGTCCACCACGTAAGTAGTCAATCACCTATCGCGCGTTGAGAACAGCTAGCTTACTATTGCATCAGGTTCATTTCCACATGGTATGTTGATTTACACCACCCTCGAATTACTCCTTACCTAAGCCATATTCGCCCTGGTTCACCGCTAATAATTATTACAGATCCCCAAGCCCAACGAGGCAGAGGGTCTCGGCATTTCATGGCCATCCAAGAACGCCAACATGGAAGAGCTCAAGAAGTACTGTGAGGAGATCCAGTCCAAGATCTAGACAAGTTGTCAGAAGTCTTATTTGTCGATGACATGAATCGTGTATTTTCGCATAAAACTATGTCGTCCCATCAAAAACGGCTCCGCCGTAGTGCAATACACGGCTAGTAGCCTCCACCAGAGAGTTATGGCTTTGCCACTAGGCATTCTAGTGTTTCTGTCTAGCTCTGTATGCGTGCTCATCTTTTTCTTCTATACAATACCGTCCGTCCAACTCATACTCCATGCCCAAGACCTCACAGGGGATGAAGATGACTAGTCTATGTCATCAGCCGAAGTCTCGGCCACTGGCACTGCCGGCGGCTTGGGTGAGTACCAATCTGTCTTGCCACCGCTCTGGATCACTCCCTGGCGGTCATAGAGAGTTCGCGCCCGAATGTATGGGTCGAGGTTCCAGTAGTCCTCCCTCAGCTGTTTTGACAGCTCTTCACGTTCCGCCCTGATTGCCTTGCCAGCGTCGCCGTCGGGGTTACGGATCCATTCCCGCGTGGCGTGCTCGAATTTTTTGACCAGACCCTCCCGTGCTACGAGAAGTCGATCTCTCGTTTCCGTGTCCTTCATCTTGTCATTTTCGCCAGGGACTGGCTCCTGGTACTTGTATACCCAGTTTTCCTCGCCTTCAAGCTCCTTAATCATGTGTCCTGGCTCAATAAACTCCTCTAATTCGGTCTTATTATTGGTAAAGTGCACCTTGGCTGCCACAACTGGGTCCAGCCAGCCACGGATGATCTTCCAAATGCCTTCGTGCCGTCAGTTGGCCATTCTCCTCTAAAATAAATGACAAATTGACATACCTTGGAAAAGCCACGGGGCCTTGTGTACCAAAACCGTTCCCAAGGACTCTGGGTAGTTTGCCTCGAAACACTTAATCATAAACTTGACTGGGGTATAATCCATATTGGCCATAGAAAAGCCTGTCATGTCAAAAACGATACACTACAGAACAACTGGTTAATGGGATTTATCCAGGGGTCATCATGAGAAGGGGATACTAACGGCCGTGTCGACGGGGGGTTCAAGGACCATGCGGGCAGTCTCAATAATGTAGACAGTGTACTTTTCGAGGCTTTTTTCACATTGCTCGCCCTGCTTGTGTAGCCGAACACGAACAACACAAATAGGCCTGCCGTTCTTGTCCGTTCCGTGCAAAAAGCTCTTGCCCATCCGAAGCTGGTCCATGATACCCTTGCTAATCTCTTGTGTGGGCGAATTCGCCTGCTTTTCGTCTTCAATCGCAACACTGTCGCCATTCTTCATAATGTCATCGTCAACGCACATCTCCGAATGTCTCCAGTTCATGGTCGAAACGAGCATCACCAGGGCCTTTTCAACATCCCACTTGCGGGCTCTGAGGAAGCGCAAGACAAGGGCATCTGGGTGATCATGCTTGACCATACTCCATATGGTTGAGCGAATAGATTCGGGTGTTTCTTTGGCCAAAGTCTCGTGGAATTGTTTAGTTTGACCATACTTATCGTCGTCGCTAGGTTGGGGCTCGGTGGGAGTCGAAGTTCCGGATTTGGAGTCACCCTTCTTTCGGAACACACCAAACCGTTTCTTCTTAGTAGCCTCAGATTCCACGGCATTGTTGTCCACCTTCTCCTTGGGGGTGAGAACTTCGCTGGCACTGCCGCTGTCATCGTCAGCGACACCGGTAATCTGAAAGATGGCAGCCCATAGCTTGCGAAGCTTCTCTTCCTGCTCCGGGGTCAGATTTCCCGGACGTCCCGGCGGAACTTCATATGCCATGGCTTCAATGGGTTCCTGGAGAACTTGCGACTCTTGGGGATCTGTATTGTGGTCTGCAGAGGCCCAGAAGCCAGAAATTAAAATGAATGCGACGAGAGTGACGGCCGCAGCGGTAGAATAAAAGAAGCTCGCCTCTAGTTGGAGGCCTTTGTTTGTGGCCAGAGCGTGTCGTCTGCTCGCAGGTCCGTTCACTCCGCACAATGAAGAGGTAAAGGGTGTAAGTAAAGGCTGGGCTCGGAGTCGGCGATTTGTAGGTCCCGAGCTATAACACAAGCCTTGGGGGGTTGTTAAGGAAGTCTTGGCAGATAATTTCTGGTGGGAGGCTGTGAAAGCCTTGTTGTCGACTAGCGCAAAGGTTGAGAGCAATTGGCGGGGTTTGGCAGTGTATCTGGCACAGATGGATGGATGCACCGGAAGAAGACGCAGATCGAGGAGGAATGACGTCGGACGGGGTCTACCTGAGTATAGAAGTCGCCGCAATTGGGGCTTCATAAGTGGCGGGGCAACAGCAAGCCAGGACAGGTGCGCGCGTGAGCAGCAGTTCTGGGCGATGGTGGTGATTTCGCGATACGAGAGCTGGCGGCCTCCCTTGGTTTTCAGTCGAAAGGCGCCTCACCCACCACTTCTTATCGCAGCTAAGAATCCACGTAAGGGAAGCTGCGAGAGTGGAAGAGGGATGCAAGCGAGGAGGAGGTGAAGCTTTTAAATATGAGAAAGGCTGAGTGAGATGAGATGGGTTGGGACGGGACGGTAGGAGAGGCTGTCGCTCAGGTGCGGGACTTGCGGCGCGGGCCCCTCGGAGCCAATGCGAAAAAAGATGTGACGAAAGAGTGTACTAGTTAGGAGGGCTTGGGATTAGCGTTGGGAGCTGCCGCAGTGTTAGTGCTCGAGGTACCTGCAGTGTGCAGTTATGCTCGATTCGGCTTTCGCTAAAAAGGAAAAGGCAGGTTGATTAAGTGGCAACTGCCCATGTTGCAGGCCGGGGTGGCATCGTCCCTTGCAAGGTGTGGGCATGGGAAACTTTGTCTATACGGCAAAGGGGTAAAGGAAGGGATTCCTGGGCTGGGCTGAGCTGTGGTGGAGCGTCATGATCATTCATAAATGAACCTTGTACGCAAGGAAGTTTGCTTACCCTGGAGCAATACAGAGACGTGATCACATACGCGGCAATACCACGCAAAGAACATTCGTTCCTTGAGCATCCCTCGCCTGATGAGGTCACTAATCGAATGGCACCGATTGATAAATCTGCCCAGAGCAGACCCCTGCTGCCAGATGTTGTAGGCTTGCCGTGCTCAGGCACACCATCTGATGTGTATTTTCGACGCGGCCCCAGTTCATGAAGGACGTGAAAAACCCATTAGCAGCATCTACATTTGGCAGTACCTCTCTTTGAATTGATATTTATGAGAGATGAACAATAAACGAGAGAAGTTACTAATGTTACAAATACCACCACGAAGATATCAAGTATAGATCTAAGGCGAGTTGATTATGAACAAGGTACATGACTTGCTATCACCAAGTTTGACCCGATCGCACCGCCACACCCCACAATGACCGCGGGGTCATTACACGCGCCACAGTAGCTAGTTGATTGTTGACTTCTAAGCATCACCGCAACCCAAACACCAGTTTTCTTCACATCAACCCGAGTGAATTTGGCAACTAGCAACCGTACGAAAAAGCTGCGAAGATATATAACGAATTACACGCATAGGAATTGTCTCATACAGAATGTCTGGGGAGCGACAGCGATCCAACTCCCGCTCGCGCACGTCGCGTCCTACCACACCACTCCGACCTTCATCACGCTCCTCCTTTCGCGACTCAGCCCGCGGTGCTGGTGAGAGCGATGCTCCATTCCCACTGAACGCCTTCGAACCCGCATTTGCCGAGCTGTCAGACGCCATGGCCGACCTCGAAGCCAATATGATGCACTTCCAGCTTATGCACGAGAGCCTTTCTCGGTTTACCGAGTCGTTTGCTAGTTTTCTCTACGGTCTCAACATGAATGCATTTTGTGTCGATTTCCCCGAGGTTTGTATTTGATCTATATCCCCATCTAATACACTCTCGTACGATCTATGGTAAACTCATGCTATGTATAGGGCCCCGTAGCCGAGTCTTTTCGACGCGAGCGACCTCAGCCGGAGGAACAGACAGCCCCAGCCAACCCTCCAAGCCGAGGCGAAGATGGTGAAATGACTTTCATGCAAGTTCTCATCCAAAATACCCCATGGATGTCTATTCTGACTCGCGGATAGGACAACCGACACCTCATTTGTTGAGAACCCGTCAACAACTACGAAATCCTCAAAATTTACTACCCCAGACACTCGCCAGTCACGACTTCCGGCTACCCGAGGAACCTCCACAAGGGGAAGAGGCAGTACGCGTGGAACGACCCGGGGCCGGACCAGTGGGCTGGCAAAACCACGTGCTCGTGGTCTCCGATGAAAGGTTCGCGAGACGGCTACTCGATCACACGAAATTAAGTGAACGTAACCAAAACCCAAAACCAATGCATCCTGTCCCTACCACAACTAGGGAGCCGACCCCGACAACGAAACCGAACCGCGGAAGATCGATTGCTAAACGAAAGCATCATGAACATCGGAAAATAGTTGAAAAGGTTCGGATTGGATTTCAAGTCGCCATATCGATATCGTCCTCTGCATCAAGGTTGCGATGTCGGTTGCCATTGTCTGTTGTTAGACCAACAGCGGCCTCGGCCTCCTTTTGTGTATATGGCTCTTCGCCAAGTTGCTTGACCCTGAACATAGAGTCAGTAAATCCCGAAAGGGTGTGGCAATGATCTGAATAAAAATATGAACCTTCGCTTATGGGGCTTTCCTTTGCGATGCGCGACGAGTGTTGATTCGGTCTCAAACCATTTGGCGCATTCGGTGCAGTAGTGACGACCAAGACCGGGGAGATCTTCAGCTGCCTTTGTATCTTTCCATTGAGAAAGGTGTTTTGGGGATAGGAGATCGGCTTTGATTTGGTCGACGTCCCTGTAATACATACATTAGTATGGGTTTGATGAATATTGGTTGACAAATTCTTTTGATGAAATATGTGCTTACCTTGTCTTGCGCCTTGTTTTGGTGATTGTCCGCTTGTTGGTGACACCCATTATGACGATATATCGACCGATTTTACTATAGAAGACTCTGAGAATGATATAGCATACGAAACGCTGGGTGACGGAAGCAGTATTTGGCGGTGGAGGGCGACAGTGAGGTTGGTGACAAAAATTTTTGGTGGGGTACAGTGCTAGCATACAGTGCGATCGAGTTTTCATGACGACCCCACGCAAAGAAGCACTTAGTTGGCCCCACCCCTCCACCCGGTTGATGATCCCCTCTACATGATCTCAGTTTCTAGCGGGAGGTGTAAAAGGAATTTGCATATATTCCATGACAAGCGAAAAAAATTTACTTTGAATAACGCGAGGGAAGGTGTATCAAATACGCACTGGATATTTGAATTGCGTTCAGATCATGATTGTGTTTCCCCTCTTCTCTGTTCCGTATAATCTTTATTTGGCATTGTTTTAAGCAATACATCTGATGACGCGCTCGTGACATTGTGTAGCTGTTAGATTTGGGAAAATGAAGATTTAGTTATGTTTCAACAATCTCACTCTACTGGAGTTATACAGTTCGGTTGAGTGATGCCAAATGCAGGAGGCATTCATTTCTCTTTTGGCAGCTAGTTCCTACTTGATCATTGATGTATATAATATTTCGCTTTCCAGGAGTGGAAACTTGGGGGATAAAAGAAACGGGGGGCTGGTTATTTTCCTGCCCGTGGACGAGATGCATTTGGATTGTGGTGGGAGAGGCATGGTTTTTATAAAAGAATACAAGAAATACAAAATTTTCTTTTGCGTACACACCAACGGGAAAATTTCCGGTTGCAGCATTAGTATTCACTATTTTAAGATAAAAAAACAGGTGAAATGCGAATGCTGCATTTTCATCGCTAAGGCTGATATTGCGCCATTGACGTCAGGGAGCATGATATTTTCTTGTCAATGTGGGAAATTTGTTGCCGGTTACCACATTGGTGTCGTATTGACTGACAGGAGAATGTCTGCTCTATATCTCTTTAAATCCCTTGGTTCATTGCGCCGCATGACGGAGCTCCGGATCAAGAACCCACGCGGCAAAGCAAATAGAAGGAAAAAATAGCACCGAAGCTAGTACACCCGTGCGCCCCAAAGGATATCGAGTTATCATCTCAAAAATATTCTGCGGGTACTGTTTGTTCAGGTTGACTTCAGTCGCCTATGGAGAACATCCAGCTACAAGGACGCCAGCATTGACATGCGCACTCATATTAAGAGTCTCTACGTGAATAATGACAACCCAGACAGCCTGAATTATAGTACGATGGAGAGCACAGAGGACATTCCGCAAAATTTGATGGTAGTGTCCCCAAGCTTGAGTATCGCGACCAGCAGTTCGGGTGAAACCCGTTTACCCCGCGCATAACAACAAATTCTCGAGCCTATGCTTGACACCGCTGGGAATCGTTGATCTCACATGCGACCTTAAAATGTTTGAGTTATCTATATGAGTAGAGGGATGGAGCTTCAATATGAACATTGAAATATAGTATTCTTTTGGTAACCACTAATACTCCAAGATTGTTGTGACATGATAACTACATTGAATGAACTATAAATATTCGCTCTTGGGAATCGTAAGACACTGAGGCTCAAGTAGAATCAGGTTATCGAACCAAGCATCAACGCCAATACTGCAATACTGTCTGACGTACTCTCTTCATCTTAATGACTATGCTGAGCTGCAAGGCGTTTTGTTAGCCTAAAACCCACGAACTAATCAACAAGGAGAAAAAAAGACACGGCCATGTTTAGTAGTCCCTACTTTGAGAGTGTGAACTTTCAAATATTTAAAAGATTTTCACATTGGACAATATTGACAGGGGAAAGACACTAACATGGTCAGTTACCTCTGCAAATCCAGACTCACGTGCTAACTAGTACTTCTGGACCTTTACTTCTTGGATAGATTTTATCACACTCCCCCAAAAACAATAGAGGTGTATGCACAAAACCACATCCAAAATGCAAGAGAAGGAAGTGGCTAATGGCCAGTGTCATTACTGAAATTGGCTGCAGGATGAGCCTGTTATTGGCGGAGGATTCAGATTTTCCCCCGAGCACATTTTAGGCAAAGAAAAAAAAGAGGGGTTTGATGATTATTTTGGTGCGTGTGTTGAGATTTGGTTCAATCGAGGCGACTCATTTTCTATTGTGCTTCGTCTCAGTTCTAATTAGGGAAACGACATACCGTTCGCTATACACATTTTATGCATACCCAATGACAACAGACTAATTGTAGTAATACATATGAAAATTTTTTTTATTTAAAAAAAAGAGACCAGCAACCATAGTTGTTATGAAGCCTATTTGTATCTGCCTACGGGTTACCAGCCTGGGCGCGCGCTCATGGAAACACCCGGTTGAGCCTTCTGCTTGTTTTTTTTAACCAAACATAAACATATGGTGATTTACTTCCGAGGTGGCCGAAAATCTAGAAGATAAATATGGAAATTTATCCTCATATTCATAACTTGGGAGTGTATATTTGGGTGAGTGTTATGATACTCCTGCCGATGGGGGCACGGAAATACATTCAACCAGTATGGGGATGTCACTTCGTCCGGGATGATACGGGCCTGGGTCTACTTTTGCTTGGTAGGATATCCGCTCTACCGGAAGAATGGAACGCTTTTCTGGGGTAGAAAAAGCACGGAACTGCATCACTTAGGCGGAATACGGGGCGTGGTCTTGCCGTGGACAAGAGGTCGTTGGGCTGTGATGCGGCTGAAACCGAGGCAAAGAGGCAGGCAAGTGGCGGGAAAAGAGAAAAAAACCTTTCGGTAATAACTGGTAATTGCAAGAGCTGCTATTGGATAATGCAGGGAACAGGGCGGTCCGGGGCGCAGGAGAAGGGGTGGCTGTTTGGAGAACTGGAAAGGGACTTAGAACCGATGTCACAGCTCACATGGAAGTCGTTCAAGCAAAGGGAAGCTTAGAAAAGTGGCTACCAGGTCGGGGACCGAGAACTAAGTCTCGTAACACCGCCATCAGCGAGCGCCACAGGCGGCGACCGAAGTAAAAGCCGTTGGTCCGAGGCTGAAGCGAGGCCCCAACCACAGAACGACAAGGGCCCCGTAAAAAAATTATTCCAAGGGCCTCGTTCCCCCAAGCTTCAAGGGCGGCCTTTGGGGATGGGGCCTGTTCGAGGAATGGAGCCACCGAAGGTTGCTAAGCCGCTTTGGGGGGGGCGCCATGCGGCAATTATTTCTTTTCCGTTGCCCCCAGCACTAATGCGCCGCCGGGGGTGGACACTTAGACGGCTCTCTGGAGGTCTGAATTCGGGGCCGGGAAACTGGACGGCTGTTCCGTGAACGTATGCACATGCTTGGTGAGGAGGGCCTTTCAAAGTCCGCACTAGACAGGGATAGAGCAATGAGAGGATGGGGCTCATTGGCCTGTTGTCGCCATGAAGCCGTTGTTCACATGTGGAGTCGTGTTTAGGACCTTTGCCGCTGCCGCGCCTGTCAGCCGAGCCCTTATCCGAGGACCAGTGATGGGCGAATGGATAAAATTCATTCAGTGAGCGTATGGAATTTGGAGAGGATTTGGAGATGTTATGCACGAGTGAGACAGGACTTCACAGCTATCCTGAAACCTGGGCTTACACGGAGGTAGTCTGTGTGTAAGCGGGATGTGGAGTGCGAAACTCGCTCAAATTGCATCCTGGAGCTCTCTGGCGGGCTTTCATCTATTGAAAATCATTGACTTCTGTTGGTGGAGTTGAAAACTAATCCTTGCCTGGTGTCATGGTACCTGAGGAACTCCCGGCTCAGTCCTGGCTGGACCCACCGCCTTGATAGAGCTGCATTTTACACCAGCTAATGTTCTACAAAAGATTAACTATGCGTGTAGGGTTGTGTGGTTTCGTGGAAACAGCATGTGGTGAGTGGATGATGAAGGCCTGAATTGAGATAGCGTGATTGGTCGTATATCCCTTGATGAGTGAGTTTCTTGGAGGCTAAACGAATCCAAAAACGGAGCAAGTGGTCATGGGCCTGTATGCTTGTGGATTACTGTGGGCGGCGTAAGACTTTTGCGCGCTTCAGACAGATGCGCGGTTCCGAGTGAGCCACAAGCTTCAAATTTGACCAACACAGCATCTTCCGGAAATGAAACCGACCAGCGCTGCGTGATTCCGAGAGCTTGGTTGCCGCCCCCTTTCGTGAGGCCTGTCGTTCTGCGGCTACAGAGTTAGCGACTTGATGTCTGCTGACCACCCCGAACCCTCCAGCCGAACGGGAGCCGTGGCAATAGTTTCTCGTGCGCCCAAGTCCAAGCCGAAGGTCCGCCCGCGTCCGGTCGGTATCCGGGGCATTCTTCGGCGATGAGCCCCATGAGAACGCTGAGGCAGGCTCTGACGCAAGCAGTAGCTGCCCATGCCCTTTGTTCCCGCAGAAGCAAGGGCCCAGGCGGGCGGGGATGGGGCCGAAATGGGGCCAAAAGCGGCCAATCATGGGGGTCAATTGCAATTGGAACGGGGCTCTGTTTTTTGCCATGTGCTCTCGTAATTTCTTGGATTGCACGGCAATTGACTCGGGTGTGCCATGCGAAATCCATTATGTGGTGTTCTACGGACCGTGTAACCATAGAAGGCCGAAGGTGATGTATTTTGGCCCTGCAGGCGCAGGTGATCCGAGGCGCTGATCATGTTCACGTCGCTTGATGTCAGTCTGGGGAGTGACATGGGACAAGGCGATTTGGGTGCGGCGGGATTAGACGGCAACGGAGTGGGGTGAAAAGCACAAGCAAGCGAGCACAAGGGAAAAAGGATCTCGGGGCACAGTTTTGGACACGGCCACAATCTGCTCTGGAATTACAACGTGAAGGTACCCCAGAGGCCTAACTTTCGTGTGTTACCCGCGGCCAAACCTGCCTGAGTGACATGCGGCGAGTTACACCCTCGGCAGAGTGGAGGTTTTCGGTTAATGTCTATGACGAAGGGGAACCTAATGGAGGTGCCGATTATATTTTGTTCGGCCGTGATTGGCCTTGGGGGAAAGCCCCGCCCCTCACTCCAAGAGGCAACTCAGTTTGCTAAGGTGGCCGTGGTCGCTGAGAGCTCCTTGGGGGCACCGGGGCTGAGTGGGTTAGGAGTGGTTCTAAAAAGGACCATGCCTTAGAAGAAGGATTTCCCTATCACGTGACGAAGACTAGGCCTGAGAATTGGGAGTGTGCTGATATGTTCACACCCAGCTCTTGGTCTGGGGAACAGCGAAACCTGGAGGGCATGTACCTCTCGCCCTCACCGTGCGCAAAAAAAGGTAACACCCACACAAGCAGGCTTGGGGTGTTTGGTTTCGGAGGGCCCCAGCCAAAAACACCTCCTCGTCCCGTGGGATCCTTTTAATACTCGGCCTTTCGCTCTTTCTTCACTGTAACCTCCTCTCTCTTTTGTTTTTTCTACAGTCGTGATACCCTCCCAGACCCTCTCCACTCGTCTGCCTCCGTCACAATGCTTGCCTCTCGACAGGTTCTGGGCAACATTGCCCGGAGCCGCACCCTCGCTGGTGCTGCCACTGGCGCCCGACGCATGGCCACCGTCAGCGACGCCAACGTCAACCTCGACCAGAAGGTAAGCTCTCGTGCACCCTCTTGTCTTGAACCGATCTCAGAAAGCTAACACACTCTTGCAGGTTAACCAGAACATCCACGAGAAGAACACCTTCATCAACTACAAGAAGTTCTCCGAGAACCTCGATATTGTCCGGGCTCGTCTTAACCGCCCCCTCACATATGCCGAGAAGATTCTCTACTCCCACTTGGATGATCCTCATGGCCAGGACATCGAGCGTGGCAAGTCTTACCTCAAGCTCCGACCTGATCGTGTTGCTTGCCAGGATGCCACCGCCCAGATGGCTATCCTCCAGTTCATGTCTGCCGGCATGGACTCTGTCGCCAACCCCACCACTGTCCACTGTGACCACTTGATCGAGGCCCAGAATGGTGGCGCCAAGGATCTTGCCCGCGCTATCGACATCAACAAGGAGGTCTACAACTTCCTTTCCACTGCTTGCGCCAAGTACAACATTGGTTTCTGGCGTCCTGGCTCTGGTATTATCCACCAGATTATCCTCGAGAACTATGCTTTCCCTGGTGGTCTCCTCATCGGTACTGACTCGCACACCCCCAACGGTGGTGGTCTTGGTATGGCTGCTATTGGTGTCGGTGGTGCTGATGCCGTCGATGTCATGGCCAACCTTCCCTGGGAACTTAAGGCCCCTAATGTCATTGGTGTCAAGCTTACTGGTACCCTGAGCGGTTGGACCACCCCCAAGGATATCATCCTCAAGGTCGCCGATATCCTCACTGTCAAGGGAGGAACTGGCGCAATCGTCGAGTACTTTGGTAAGAAAAACCCCGTGCTAAGTTTGGTGGTTGCGACATTTATTAATATGTTTCTTCGTCTGTAGGCCCTGGTCTTGACTCCGTGTCTTGCACTGGTATGGCCTCTGTTGCCAACATGGGTGCTGAAATTGGTGCCACAACCTCCGTTTTCCCCTTCAACGACCGTATGTACGACTACCTCGCTGCGACTAAGCGCAAGAACATTGCCGACTTCGCTCGTGCCTACTCCCACGGCCTCCGACCCGACGAGGGTGCCGAGTACGACCAGCTGATCGAGATCAACCTGTCTGAGCTCGAGCCTCACATTAACGGTCCCTTCACCCCCGATTTGGGTACCCCCATCTCCAAGTTCAGCCAGGCCGTCAAGGACAATGGCTGGCCTGATGAGCTTAAGGTCGGCCTGATTGGCTCTTGCACCAACTCTTCGTACGAGGATATGTCTCGTGCTGCCTCCATTGCACGTGATGCTCTCAACCACGGTATCAAGGCCAAGTCCGCTTTCGCCGTCTCCCCCGGCTCTGAGCAGATCCGTGCCACCATCGCTCGTGATGGTCAGCTCCAAACCTTTGAGGAATTTGGCGGCGTCGTCCTCGCTAACGCTTGCGGTCCTTGTATCGGTCAGTGGGATCGTCGTGATGTCCCCAAGGGTACTGCCAACTCTATCATCTCCTCTTTCAACCGTAACTTCACTGGCCGAAACGATGGCAACCCTGCCACACACTCCTTCGTCGCCTCTCCCGACATGGTTGTCGCCCTCGCCGTCGCCGGCTCCCTCCACTTCAACCCCTTGACCGACACCCTGAAGGACAAGGATGGCAAGGAGTTCAAGCTTGCCCCCCCTACCGGTCTTGGTCTCCCCGAGCGTGGCTATGACCCTGGTGAGAACACCTACCAGGCCCCTCCCGAGGACCGTGCCAGCGTCGCCGTCGACGTCTCTCCCACCTCCGACCGTCTCCAGCTTCTCTCCCCCTTCAACGCCTGGGACGGCAAGGATGCCAATGATCTTCCCATCCTTATCAAGGCCAAGGGAAAGACCACCACTGACCACATTTCCATGGCTGGTCCTTGGTTGAAGTACCGTGGTCACCTTGACAACATTTCCAACAACATGTTGATTGGTGCCATTAACGAGGCCAACGAGGAGGCCAACAAGATCCAGAACTACGCCACTGGCGAATGGGGTGCTGTCCCTGCCGTTGCCCGTGACTACAAGGCCAAGGGTATTAGATGGGTTGTCGTCGGTGACTGGAACTACGGTGAGGGTTCTTCTCGAGAGCACGCTGCCCTTGAGCCCCGTCACCTTGGTGGCCTTGCCATCATCACCCGATCCTTCGCTCGTATCCACGAGACCAACCTGAAGAAGCAGGGTATGCTTCCTCTCACCTTCTCTGACCCCGCCGACTACGACAAGATTCGCCCCGATGACCGCATCGACCTTCCTTGCACCCAGCTTGAGGTTGGCAAGCCTCTCATCATGACCGTCCACCCTAAGGATGGTAAGGCTTTCCAGGTTCCTCTGTCGCACACCTTCAACGAGGCTCAGATTGAGTGGTTCAAGAACGGCTCTGCTCTTAACACTATGGCTAAGAACAGCAACAAATAAATGAAAGAAGAGACAACTGGGACGAGGAATGATTTGGGTTACGGCGTAAATAGTAGAAGGCACTTTCATATATGGTCTTGGACCAGATATTGCTATGAGTCCAATGTTTTAACACCACTTTTAAGGAGCGGGACTAAGGAGCCTTTGATTTACTAAATTGTTACAAAATAAATGAAAACAGTTCAAAACAAATTGCGTACAGTTGTGTATTCGATCAACGTGAGATGACAAGTGATAAACCGCTTCATTGTGTGACTGAGGATTCGCTGAATGAAGGTTGAGATGATTTAGTGTTTTCTTATGTGGAGTAAATCTTAATGGGAAGCTTGGTTGTTGGCATAAATGAGTAGGATCGGGGTTGTCTTTGAATGTAACGAATGGTAGTAATACATAGGAATTGTGTCTATGAGTTAACATAGCGATGGTATTGTAGGCATTTGGTTACTCTCAAATGACGGAGGGCCTAAAATTAAACTTAATTCGTTGCTTGGTTTGTCGTTAGACTTTTTTTTCCCCGGAAGTTATCAGGATACAACAACTGGAAGCTAGGTGACATCGGAACATTCTCTAGACATCATTGGATTTTTATAACTTCTTCTATTCTACAAGTAGGGATATGGCCACAACATGAATCACTACGTCATCTCCTTCAATATACACCACTCACCCTTTCAATCCTTTTGTTGTAGTAGGCTAGACACATGACGGCTGCTTGTCCGCCATGGCCCTAGATTGTCAATGTTCCGGTCATTTATGGATGTATTAAGAAATTTCGCCATTCAAATAGCACTTTTTCAACCATTGTTCGCTCGGTCATCTTCGGTGAGTTTCTTGCTTCTTGCTGAGATTAATGTATGCTGATCATGGTTGACGCGTGAGCACGTGCCTGGGTGTCTGATTTTAGCCAGCTGCAAGCCACAGGTGGCGTGGGTTTCGGATGGATGCGCCCCCACTATGGATGGCTGCCGCTGAACCTGGCAGAGCTGTAAGCTGTCCAGTCCCCTCTGGTCGGTACGTACCCCATCAGTGTGGGATGCGGATTCGTGGTAGCCGCGATCCGCGCATACTCACAGAACGGAACTTTGTCCCGACGACAGCTGAGAGGATTGAGTGCACTGCGGAGTTGCTCGCCTTCCTGTCGCGCCAAAACGACATCCGTCAACTATGTCACGACTCCTCTGTGAGTGATCCCCCCCTGAAGCTCGGTACCGCGGCGGCCGCCTTGTTGCTAACCCTGACTCTCCGTCCCAGCTTCGGCGCTCTCGCTGCGTCGCGACCCTCGCATTCTCAAGCTACCCCCTTACTTGTCTTTTTTGTGTATTCTCGTCGGGGTCGTCTGGCTTTTCCTCCTCCCACTCAACAACTATTCACGCCGAACCTACATCTCCGAAAACGCCCTGCTCCCCGGTCAGGTGCATACATACTTTGGTGGCAGTGAACAGCATGTCCTGAAGGCATACCGACACGAAGTGGACGAAGTTGTAAATGGAAATAACTATGAGTAAGGCTTTCTTCACCGAAATCGGATTGATCCCCCCGAGAACATCTCACTGAACGCGAATTGGTAGAATCAATGATAAACTGGAAGACATCTTGACAGGTGTTGGCCTCAAAGTAGGTCGCCAGAATTATACCTATCACTCCGCTGGCGAAGAATATTCTGGCCAAAACCTCTATGCGATCCTTCAAGCTCCTCGTGGCGATGCGACAGAGGCCATAGTCCTCGTTGCCGCTTGGAAGAATGTTGAAGAGCAGCTCAACCGCAACGGTCTGGCCCTCGCTTTGACCTTGGTTCGTTATTTCAAACGTACGTATTGCCAAGGACTGGTGCCTCTCATTAACTTTGTTGTTGTATGGAGCTGAATGATTGATTTAGGGTGGTCGCTATGGTCCAAGGACATTATCTTAGTTGTCCCCCCGGACAGCAAGACTGGTACCCAAGCTTGGGTCGACGCCTACCATGACGCCCATAACCCCGAACTTGTATCCGCTCTCCCCCTGAAATCCGGAGCGCTTCAGGGCGCCATCGCCATCGACTACCCTCAGGAGGAGCACTTCAAGGCTGTTCACATTATCTACGACGGCCCCAATGGTCAATTACCAAATCTGGATCTCATCAACTCCATCGTCAATATTGCCGGCGGTCAGATGGGAATGGGCACCTCTATTCAGAAGATGAAGTATCATACCAACAAATACCCAGACCGCCTCCATACTATGCTCCGTGGCATGTTGAATCAGGGCCTTGGATATGCTGCAGGTGCCCACAGCAGCTTCATTCCGTACCACGTTGATGCCGTTACGCTGCAGCCTTATGGGGAGGGCTTTCAGGACGAAATGGCAATGGGACGGCTTGTTGAAGGGTCGTTCCGCAGTCTCAACAATCTTCTCGAGCATTTACACCAGAGTTTCTTTTTCTATCTCCTCATGCAGACGGATCGCTTTGTGAGTATCGGTACATATTTGCCTAGTGCCATGCTCTTGGCCGTCAACTTTACCATCATGGCTATCTCGTTGTGGGTTAAAAGCGGCCAGTCTCCAGCCGAAGAGAGCCAAGGGCCAAGCGATGCGGGGAAAACGAAAAAAAAGGGCAAGAAAACCACAGCAGGGTCGACTCAAGCTGAGGGCCGCGACTTGTTTTTGCCTATTGTGATCGTGGCTGTATGCCATGCTTTGTCGGCAGTACCATTATATACATTTAACAGGCTTCCTGCTGGTGTAAGTTCTGGTTTCTTTCCAGCCAATTCCCCAATCAAAACGGAAGACTGACCGATAAACTTTTAGTTGCTCGCTCCTGCGTTTGGTATCTTTGCTACTATCTCTGCGGCCATTCCCGTTCTCATCTCCCTGTGCATCAATGTTGTCTATACGCCCACTTACCAGCACTTTCAGCTCACCAAGTCCTTTTCTCTTCTTGTTCTCGGCATGTGTCTTTCCACCCTTGCCACTCTCAACTTCTCCCTCGCTTTCTTGATTGGACTTCTCGCCACCCCCCTCAGTTTTGTCAAGCCCGTCAAAAACCCTGCCCTTCGGTGGTCCCTTGCCGGCCTGCTCAATGTTGTCGCCCCTCCCACTGTTATTTACACTGCCGCCCAGATCGCGGGTGTCAGCATCGCAGATCTCTTGCGCGAGGCAAGCTTTGGGTGGAATGTCTGGGGCATGTATACCCCGGTTCTGATTTGGTGCCTGTGGTGGCCTGCGTGGATTGTGGGGGTGATCAATGTGATTGGGATGCCCTCTGAATAGATATCGAGAGGTCAACTTTTCTTTTTAGTCTTTATGCCGCCCATGTACAATACAATTACAAAGAATGTTAACGAAGACGCTACTGGAGATAGTGTCTGTGACTGGCAAGATGGTCTGCACTTAAAGTCGCGGGAAAATCAAGATTAATAGCCGTCCCCTGGACATGAGGGTACTTTCTGCCCATATAGAGGTTCTATTGTCTATGTTGTACATTGCCTGTTCATTCCGGTTTCATACCAACGCCGCTTCTGCGGCAGGTGCCCAACTTTGATTCACTTACGCTGCCCACACATCTTTTCCAGCTGACTCGATCCAGTTGCCGAGCTGATTGACGCTTGAGTCCCAGTCCAGCAATCTCTGGCGCATGGCAGCGATTTGCTTCATATCGAGAACCTTGGGTTGCACCCAAGTAATGTGAGCCACGCCATCCACCTGGTCAATAGTTCCTCGAATGAGGCCCAGACTCAGAGCCTTCATGACGAGGTGTTCGATCTCTTCAGGACGAACCTTAGTCTCTTGAGCAATGGTAGCAAATGTCATCGCCCGGTCATGAGGGGGTCGGCGGAAAACAGCTTCGGTAAGGGCGGCGAGGTAAATCTTTTGGCGAAGGTGCACGGAGTGCTGGTCGAGGAGCTTGTTGGACTCTACGCGGTCGGCTAGGACATCAAAAGCGGCAAGATCTCCTCGATTGAAGGCAAACAGCAGGTCCCGAAGCCAAGAGTGCGGGCTCTTGGCGAGGACGTCGAGAATAGGATGTAGTAGCAGTTCGCCGAAGTTGTAGATGCTGGTTGAAGCAAGGGCTGAGAGACTCAGATGGTAGGCTCGCTTGTGACGTTCATCGGGAGAGAGGGTAGACAAGTCGATGCAAGCCAGGTAGAGGAGGGCAGTGCGGTAGTAGTTCGAGAAGTCCATCTTGCGCTAGTGGTGGGGGTTTCAGTTAGCTGGGTGTAGATATTCGGGATTGAATGTCGTGCAACGTACCTGGTAGTAGCTGGCATTCGCATCATAGAAAGCAGCGTGGACGACGTTCTCAACAGAGTCGAACGAATCCAGTATCCTCTCGGCGGCATCTAGGTCCTTACGGGCTCCGTCTAGATCGTCTAGATCAAGCTTTGTTTGGGCGACGGCCACTGAAGCAAAGACCAGGGCATCTTGTGAGTTCTCGTTGTCGACCTTCTTGGCAACGGCTTGGAGGAAGGCCAACCTCTCTTCGTCATCTGCAGGTAAGGGCGGTCAGTCAACGAGATGGTCAAAGCTTGAGGAGGGCCAAGCAGGGTAGAACATACCTTCACACTCTGTAGCAGCCTTGAGGGCAAGGTCAACGAGTTTCAGCTGGTTGATCTTATCGGCGAACTTGAGGACGAAGACGCGATAAAAGGCAAGGCGCTGAGGGGCACTGCCAGGGTGGCTGAAGAACTCCACGAGAGCATTGGTCAGCTGGTGCCAGAGCTTGCGTTCCCAGAAGTTCTCGAAGTCGAGAATAAGGTGCTGGAGCTCCTCGGGAGTTTTGTCTTGCTGCTCAGCGAGAAAATCGGGGATGGCGTCGGCGCTCATGATGAGTGGGTAGAATCGAAGGATCGAGAGGAATGTGGTTGCAATGTGCGTTGGCGGGCAGGGCAGCAGTCAGCTTGCACCTCACCAGGCAAGAGGAATCGTGAACGGTTCGTTAAAGGCTAGGATCTTTTGGACAGGGCCGGGAGCGCCAGTGCAGTAGCTCGGCTGTCCAAATTGTCGAATTGTGGTGGTTGCTGTGGAGGATGGAGCGTTGAGATGGCTGCTGTAGGTTCTTGATCTAAGCTCGATAACACGGCTACCAGGCAGCCTGCTGTCGCAACCATCGAGGACGCACGGACCCTCCACACCAAGCTGCCCGCACGGAGCTGGAGGGGAGCATGGGAGGTACGTACCACCGACATCCCCAGTCCCGAATGGCGAGGAGGCTCCAATGGCCCGTGACTTTACACGTGACCGACAATTAGTCTCTCCGGGAGTCTACCTTCATTCCGAGCATCACCAAACATCGCTTGCAGCGACGAACCACGGCCAATTGAGAGAGACGGTAGCGTTTTCCTGCGCACCCTCGACAATCGCAAGCATGGTTTCGCCTCTTTTTGCTGCGCGGTCCGCCCGCAAAGCCGCCCAGAGCGTTGCCGGCAAACGATTGCTATCTGACATTGCCATCACCCGAACTGGCAAGCCCATCATCCGAGTCGAGGGTGGCCGGTGAGTCCTCAACAGCCTTCTTCACGCTCCTAACCTCTGCCTACCAATATCATCTATGTGGCTTGCTTTTTAAATGCTGACAATTCTCCTTGTCCAGCTCATCTCTTGGAGGTGCGAATCCGACCGAGCCAAATAATCGCAGAGCGACACTGACGATCACATAATAGGCCACACCGCGACGGTATTTGGCGCCACCGGTCAATTGGGACGCTACATCGTGAACCGCCTTGGTGAGCACCGAGCCCGAAATATCAATCGAAGTTTGCAAGCTGGAGGACTGACAATTGCCGCACAGCCCGCCAGGGTTGCACCGTCGTCGTTCCTTTCCGTGAGGAGATGACCAAGCGCCACCTCAAGGTGACTGGAGATCTCGGTCGTGTCGTCTTTATTGTATGTGCCCTCACTCTCCAATTCTAGGGAGGTCTTCGACAATTCCCTTACAACTTTTGTGTACCTAGGAATATGACCTTCACAACACTCCTTCCATTGAGGCTAGCGTCAGGCACTCTGACATTGTCGTGAATCTGATTGGCCGAGACTACCCGACGAAGTATGTCATTTAAAGAAGCTCCCAATGGGGGTGTTCCTCAATGGCCAGCAACCAACTTACATTTCAATCATAGGAACTTCTCCCTGGAGGATGTGCACGTCGAGAGTACCGAGCGCATTGTTGAGGCCGTTGCCAAGTACGATGTTGACCGATACATCCATGTTTCGTCGCACAACGCCGACTCCAAATCGCCCTCCGAGTTCTACGCCACAAAGGTAAGGAATACTCGTTTCTCTCCGGTGTGGGGGAGTATGCTAATGAGATTTTAGGGACGTGGTGAGGAAGTTGCCCGAAGCCTGTTCCCCGAGACCACCCTGGTTCGACCTGCTCCCATCTTCGGATTCGAAGACAACCTTCTTTTGAAGCTTGCTGGTGTTACCAACCTCTTTACCTCCAACAACATGCAACAGAAGTTCTGGCCTGTTCACGTACGTATTGATTCTTCGTGCATGTAACTGTCCTAACAGTATCTAACTGACGTCCACTTCTAGTCTATCGATCTTGGTGCTGCTCTGGAGAAGATCACCTACGATGACTCCACTGCCGGACAAACCTTTGAGCTTTACGGACCCAAGCAATACAGCATGCGAGAGATCGCTGACCTGGTGGACAAGGAAATTTACAACAAGCGACGACATCTCAACGTGCCCAAGCCCATCCTCAAGCCGGTTGCCGGAATTCTGAACCAGGCTCTTTGGTGGCATACAATGTCTTCTGACGAGGTGGAGCGAGAGTTTATTGATCAGGTTATTGACCCCGAGGCCAAGACCTTTAAGGACCTTGGTATCGAGCCTGGTGATATCGCCAACTTCACCTACCATTACCTGGTATGTTCCCTTCTGCGTATGATCAAGAAGATGGCCATCTCTGACAATGCCTGCAGCAAGGATTCCGAAGCCAGAACTTCTACGATCTGCCCCCAGCAACGGAGAAGGAGAAGCGTGAGGAGAAGAAGTATATCCACGTGCTTGATGAGCTGTGAACGAACTTTGCGGCTAGTGTATGGTAAACAATGGTGCATAAACCAGAGCGAGTGGTGGGATGGCTGGGCGGACAAGCCGACAGAGTCCGTGTATATAGGACCGCATAGATTAAAGAGGTCTTCGGGTCCGAGCAATTGTACAAGTTTCCTTTGGTTGAGACAAAAGATTTATTTATTTGTTGAACTGTGATCACTTTAAACGCTATCGTTCTAAAGGCTTAGTCATGATGATATGACGATGGAGCCAACAAGCCCCAGATACGGAACCTAGTGAACATCTAGTCATGCTTATACCGCAGGTGCATATTTTTGTTAAGCCCTGAAATGTTCTTTTTCTTCAATTAGATGTCATTGATGCGTATCCACCTTCTTTGTACCATTTTACATTGCTCCCTTTTCACAATGAAATTCTTGGTGATCTCCCGGTCTTGATCCCTCACTTCAGGCTATGCATTGGGACGCAAGGGCTATCTCTCCAGGAAAGGGCGTTACTCATAGAGTGTCCGCCTTAGTGTCGCATGACAATTGTATCAACATGCTCCAGGGCTGCCCCAAGACTGATCAAACATTACACCCAATAATATGTTTTTGGGGCACTTACCACATTAATATCCAACGAGAAAAAAGCTGACCACTACTTCTCTGCTCAAGTCCAGGGCGTTTTCTGTCTGACAGAGACCCCGGAAATATTGATGCTACTGTGTGATTCGGCAATATATTGGGAATCTGATGCTGATGTTGGTTCGGGAAGTACTTCTGGCTCGACCATCATTTGAATCTATTGAAGCATGTCTTGAAGTGTCTGAAAGATGATCCCAACTTCTGGGAGTTGTCTTGAAACTTAGTCGAAGGAGACTGTGTGCTGCTACAGCCGGACTTTTGTTCCTAAAGGGAAATCTTAGGGCCTGATTCAAAATATGAGATGTAGAGATATTCCATACTGAACCCATCCATATTTGATCGTGATTGAAGGATCCAGGAATTGGTATTGGTGCCGAATAGAAGTCCAGTTCTAGCACGCATGCTAAGATAGGATCGATCTGCAGATGACCCTTGGCATGATATGTATGTATTTGACATACCAAAATGTATTTCCATGCTACATGGAAGATTTGTACTGTTAGTTTTGGTGGGCTGTTTTCTGAACTGCTCGTAGAGGACATAATCAAATTTTAGCTATTGGAGGAGTTCAGTATAGCGCCTGAAAAGAGGGCTCAGGACACACGAAGATCACACAACATATCGTATTTATGCCTGAGTTTTGCGTTGCTTGACAGGGTAATAATTATATGTGGCTTATGGCCTTGTTATTTTGTTGGATCGAAATGTCTAGATGTTGAGGAATGATATATTCTTGTAGATCTACCATATCCGGATCTTGGCTAGTTTATACGAGCAAATTACAGTTCTAACGGATATCAGGAGGTATTATAGAATAAAGGAATATATGTACGTAAACTCCGCTGGGGTTACGACACTGGTAGAATCCTGAACAATGCAAGTTTGCATGAAATGGAGCTGGCCCTTAGGGTGTCTCACACATCCCTTGGTTGCTTTTTGGCCCTTTAATAAATGAATCGATAGATAAAATATGCGTGACTTTCATTATTATAAATATGGTAGCACGGGGCTTCCTCGTTATATTGCAAGGGGAGTTCTAGGCCTAAGTAAGCAGTATGAAAGGACCTCCTTTCTTAGCTTGTGACTTGACTTTCCAGGCAATGCAGCTATCCAAAATTTGTTTCCGCGGCTCCATAACTATGACTTTATAATCAGCAACATCATCTATAATAGTCAACTAATATTTTCGCGTATATAAGATCAAACCATATAGGCGACTCTTAACTTATTCATTTTTCGTTTTATGTATCTTTTATCAACGGTTCCTCCTTGTGTTTATTTCGTCTGATGTCACAAAGATGCCGTTTCACTTTGAGTAGTATCCTATGATGCAGTCAGTAATGCGATGGTACCAGTCAGAATAACAAATCAAGTTCCCACCACGTATCCTTGAGCTGATTAATTGCTCGGCCAACAACATAGGCATATACTTAGAAAAAATTGGATTACAACTCGGCGCCCAGGCACTAAACTTGAAAGGCGAGTGTGACCACTTAGCAGAAGCCCCTCGATGGCTAGTTAGACCATTTATAACACTTCATCGTACATGTTTGCCAAGAACAAAGTTCTGTATGTCTGAGTTTTTACTTTCAATTTTAGTTATTATTATACAAAACAATATGAATTATTAAAACATCCGCATGAACGGTACGGAATGTGGCTCTGGAGAGAGCAAGAGGTGTGCCCCAGACTCTTCGAGCTTAGCTCCTCCTTGGTCTTCATGTGGTCAAAATCGGCATTACATGGTATGTCTCATGTAGCCCTTTCTGATTTGACGGCACTGACCGCAAATGACCCCTTTTCATCGCCCTGCCTTTAAATACGCGCCATCCGGTGACCCGGAAATGATTCCCAAGAGACAATGCCACTCTATAGTACAAAAAGCTGCCGCCGCGTCATCAGTGTCCGGATAAATTTGTTCATGGCCCAAGCCGTTGTGTGGTTCCCACAAGCTCTGTGGCAGCGCTTCCTCCAGGGCTCGGACGGTTCGTTGTTGGTAAAACACCAAAGCGACCGTACGTCTTCTGGTCCACGCTGACATAGTGTGGCAGGATGGCTAGTAGATTAAGCCGTGCCTCTAGCCATCTAAGTGCCCATTCAGGAGGCGCGAGGAATTTGACATAGCCCAGACCAGCTGTGCAAGCAATCTGTGGTTAGCTTCCAGTTGAGGCTGAAGTTCAACAAGAATCAACATACCGACATATCCAACGAGAATTCCACACAAATGACCAAGAAGACTAGTTCTTGGGACCAAAGCCCCCACCACCAGCATCATTAGCAGCGGCATTGTCCAGGTTGGGATATGATGTGTGCCGATGACAAGGTGGGGGTTTGTTTTGTAAGTTCGAATCGCTTCCATGCCCAAAAGCAAGAAAACCCAGACACTGCCACTATGGTATCAGTATTTTTGGAAATGAAGTTGTTTCTTTTTAGCCATCTTCTTACCTTGCACCCACAACAGAATTGTTCCCTCGCAGAATCAGCCGTTCAATAATAACATATAACACACCAGGTATCGTCGTCAACGCTGATAAATATTTAGTTTGTTATCCATAAAAGCCAGGGTTGATCGTCCTTACGTCCGAAGAACAAGGCCAATGTTGTTAAGGTTCCGTATTCAGCCTCAAATCTTTCCATCAGAGGCGTCAGTGCCAGCACATTAACTAGCGCATGGAGAAAATTCAAATGGACAAGTGGAAATGTCGAGAGTCGATATGCTTGAATGTGAACCCAGTCAATGTGTGTTACCACCCGGACGTGTGATGGAGAAGACTCACCAGCAGTGATGCTGATCTGGTCAGGGATCAGAGCCCCCCATTGCTGCAGGTCCAATACAGACTGGAACCCGGCAATCCAAAAGCCCAGAATGATCAATATTATAGCCCTCGTGAATAAAGGAAGCCTTGACACGTAGGATCGGGCTCGAAGAGCGTTGAAGCTCTGTACACTCGGCATGGCGATGCGATTCTGGTTGCGCGGAGCTGTCGGGACGTTCGGCGATTGAGGCACGCGACAGAAGGGGGTAATCAATCAGGGAGTTCGCCAGGGACAAGTGACCGATAGAGCTGACTGCTCCGAACCTTAGGTCGTGGGATTACGCCGTCGCCCCTATCCCTTGGTTCCGCGAATGACAAGACCAAAGTTAGGTGTGAATGCACTCGATACCAGGCCGAACTAGACAGATAGCTTCAGCTTTGCAGATGCCGCCGGGCTTATCACCATGTGACCTGCTCGGTACTTTATTTTCAGGTCTGGCCAGGGAGTGTGATGACTAAGTACCCACAACCTAGATCCGCGTTTAATGATGCATGGGGCCTAGCCGAACTGGTAAGAAACCAAATAAGACGATCGCTTGGCACGAATTGTCAATAACGGCCTTGGTCTGAAGGCACGACAAATAAACGGCCCAACGCAATTCAGCGACGATAAATCCATATCACACCTCAGTGCCGACACCTGTTGATTATGCCTCTGGATTCTTTCCCCTAACATGCTGGACGATGTTTCTGGGTCAAGTGACAAGACTTTTCGCCAGCATGTATTCATATAAATTAGGACACTTCGCTAACTGATGCATCTCGACTCAGCTGAGCCACAGCTATACGCGTGCGACTTTGAGTTTAACTGGAGATTTCGGCGGCCTGGTTCGACCATACCGGGACAGTTTGGTCACCATCACATATCAGATCGACTGATACATATATGACCGCAGTTAGACAGACAAGTGTGACCCTCTAACTTGACCATCTAATTTGATCATATTCTCGGGTGTAAATAGCCCCATCATTCGTGGAGTCAGGCTGGGCCTTGCTCTTCACTGAAAATGTTTGATTCCAACCCGTGCGCCAAGCTATGCATTCCTAGTCCGGGGTGTCTTGTTGCTTTCCCCAACCTCCCAAATTGATTTTTGTCTGAAAATATCCCTTTACGCCGGCCCAGTACTTTCTCTTTACTCTCCAGCAGCTCGTTCTTGCTCTGTATCACCCTTCCATATAGCCGCCTTGGTCTATCATGCTCCTGCATCTCATGCCAAGGAGCGGATGATGTAGAATAATAAATACGCTTGTGCCCCGAGAACATCTGATAGGCTTGCTAGCTCCACCTTGTGATCGTTGAATTTGAACCACTAAGCAGGCCCACGTTAGCAATGTCCATCTCGAAGCAAATGTCCTTTTTCGTTGCTGCCTTACCTGATCTCCAACTCGACAGTACGATACATAATGGCCGGTCTCAATCTCACCTACATGAACCACTACGCTCAAGAGGTCGTATGTGCACGATCGCTCCAATTCAAGATTCTCACGGCTATCGCGGTGTCGCACACGATGCGTGTATGGCAGCATGCTCAACTGGAGGGGAAACCGAACTTCATTATCGATTTTGGAGGCCGCTCGGTCATGTCGGCCTTGTCTATACTCGAAGCGCTGTAGCTCATCAGCATCACTCCGATCTTTGCGAAGTCTGCTTTTCATCGGACTTTTAGACTGACCTTGAGCTGTATGGATAAGACGTTAGGGAGTCGCTTGATACTTGCATGCCTCCTTGCTTGCTGTGTCGAATTGCACTGGTTGCACCGGTACTCGCATTTATCAGATTTGATGTACTCCTCGTCCAAGCAATCCTTTAACGTCAGAGAAGGCTTCTTTTGGCCAGTCTTTTTAATTCGTTTCTGGACAACATGGTCCAGTCCCAGGCTCAGGTCAAGAAACGACTGGACCGAGCTGCTAGTTCCATTGCAGTTTTGACATGTTGTAGTGGTCTGCATTTTACCATAAAACGTCTGATGAACAACACAGTTGCAGCTATGCTCGCTTCCGATCTCGGGTTTTTTGCCGTCGCCATTGCGCTCGTGGAGCTCTTCTGCGAGGAATTGGAAAAATTCATGAGCATCTTGTTCTTTGGTAGTTACTAGATTTTCAAAGGCTTTCTTCTCCGAAATCCAGAACCCAGACAGGATATTCGCAGCAGTATAGCCGTTAGTATTCTCGAGAGCGTAAAAGTCTTGAAACATGTCGTCCATGGCACAACTCAGGCAGTGAGACACTTGACAATCATTGCTCTGGTGTCCATCACTGAGATAGAAGTTCCGAAGGAGGGGGTTGTGAAGAAAGCTCTGGAGTACAACATTCTGATAACAAGTGGCGCCAGCGTTGTAGATACCCCTGAGGCCGTTCGCACGACATGAGGCAACAGTGGTATTGGAAGAGATAAAGCGCGGGTCATCCTTGATCGAATCGCTGAAAAGCTCATCATGTTTCCTCTTACGACCTATCACCTGGTCAGTGTGTGCGTTTGCTGGCGGGTAAAATTGCCAAGCGAAAAGATTCACGTTATATGCCGATCGCAAAGCATGTGTTGGTACTTGCCAGTGAAAGAGCCGGTTCCTATCTTGCGCACCCGAAGTTCTTCAAGGGTCGGGTCCCAAACCAGATCGTCGCATATTTGACAGTACAGGGAGCCACTTCTCGATTCGACATCTAGCTCAAGTTAATAAGGCAGTAGCTAGCGGTGCAAGAAACGTTTCGTACAAAACCGATGTGACTTCTTGGTCCCGTGTTTCAACCGATCTTCTTCGGAAACAGTCGTAGGGCATTGGAGGCAAAGATAGTTTGAAGTAAGCGAGGTTATGGGGCGCCCTTCTTGGTTGGTTGAGGTCTGAGGAACGATCGGGGTCGAGTCGAAGATGCCTCGAAGAATCATCTTATAATGTGAGATGGAACTGTTCATGACCTCTTGGCCTTGGCCAAATAAAAGCTGCACATGTTCTGTACTATGGTTAGAGAGGAAACCCAAGCGACAGTCGCCTTCCAAAGTTCGCTAGCATAGAAGGGGCCATACCACAACCAAACATTGGCGATCCCGGGACTGGAGACTTGACCTTGGCATTCTTAGGGGAGGCAGGGGTAGTAGGACGAGCCGCCATCTTGAAAGATATCCAAATTGGCAAGATGTTAAAACGGCGCAAGGATATTAAGGTAAATGGCTAGGTGTACGAATGCAGGGCGGCGCAGCTCCAGTCGTTTGAGGGTGCCAGTGCCAATGATGGCGACATACGTATTTTGAGGACGTATTGGTGTTGCGATTCGGGAGGTACTCGAGGCACGTCGGCCGAGCCGGTCGGTATCGTTGTTGGAAGAATGCAAAGGAGACGGTAATTTGCAATTGCAGGCCCGCGTTGGGGGTTTGGCTGGGATTACACCACGTTAGTGTGCTATTGCTTGGGGCGAGGAAGAGCTTCTCCAAGTATGAATAGCCATGACATGCTCATGATAATTGGCAAAATAACACACCTAATCCCGAAGCCTTGGTTTCCAACAAGTAGCAGTATAAAAGATGCCGAAGACGGGATCAGCGAGGGTGCGATCGGACAAACGAATGGTAGGGGAGCCAGTGGCAACAACAGAGGTAGCTCTCTGCCTTAGGGACGGGGCATGCCTCGATGAGCACGGGACATTGGCGTTGGCGAAGACAAAATATAAATGGAGAAGAGGCGATACAAAAAGATGGCTAACCCTACGATGCGATGAGACAGATGGGTGGATTGCTAGATGAATGGGTGTAGGAGAGAAAGATTAAGGTGAGGCCAGGCAGGTACAGATGGGCTAATTTGGGGCTGGGCTCAAAGGTACCGCTTGGCGCAAAAAAGTACGAGGGGTACTTGGGTCAATCTCGTACAAGATGTTACAGCGGAAGCGAGACTGCGCGTGCACGGTCATTCATGAGTACTGATAAGATAAGGAACCCTCCCTTTGCCACGGAAAATCACCATGCTTTTTGGTGGCTGATGGGTCACTGTAGCATGCTGTTGTCGAGTAAAGCCCGCTGCAAACCCTCCTGCAATCGGCGACCTCCTCCACAGCAGCTAGCCTTGGGCCGAGGCTTTCGTGGCATGCCTCTGAAGGAGCATGGTGTATGTTCACAATTCGAGATCGCCATGACGTCTTCTCAATACATATATACTAAGAGCTGTGAACTTCTTTCCCACTCCTCTTCCTAGATTCCACTACTATTTCCTGCGGCGCCTTAACAATCTCTTTTTCTTTTTCTTCTCGCAATACTCAGCTCCGGTCCGTCTCCGTACTCTACAGCTAACTAGTCGTTATTTTCGGCTTTCGGACCCGGGGCTTCTCCGCTACCTTCCGACTCATCTCCCGTTCCAGCGTTGACTCCTCAAACATTATCATTTTTGTACAGTTTAAGGATCTCATACCGCCGCAGTGATCTACAAACATAGTCCCTGCTTGCTATGGCTGCGCAGCTTGTTGCCCTTCCCGCTGTTGAGCGGCTCAGCCCTACCTGTATTCGAATCTTAGGGGGTAACCCTGGAAAATTCACCCTCCAAGGCACAAACACTTATCTTCTCGGTACTGGTCGTCAGCGTATTCTGATCGATACAGGAGAGGGCCGGAATAGCTGGCTTTCTTCGATCAAGGCTACGCTTGAGGAAGAGAACGCCACCATCGACACTGCACTCATTAGTCATTGGCATCATGACCACACAGGCGGGATCAAGGACCTCCTCGGCATCTCTCCAAATACCCGGGTATACAAAAATAACCCAGAAATAGGACAGGTTGATATTCTTGACGGACAACAGTTCACTGTTGAAGGAGCCAGTCTGACCGCTTCTCATACCCCGGGACATACCACAGATCATTTTGTTTTCGTCCTAAAAGAAGAGGATGCCATGTTTACAGCAGACAACGTTCTTGGTCACGGGACGGCAGTATTTGAAGATATGTCTACCTACCTTCACAGCTTGGAAAAAATGCGGCCAATGTTCAGTGGCCGAGCATATCCTGGTCATGGTCCCGTTATTGAGGATGGCCCGGGAAAGATCATTGAGTATATTGCCCATCGACGTCAGCGGGAAGACCAAGTCCTCCAGACCTTAGCGCTCAGCCCAAACAGTGACACTGGGGCCGACATTGAGGCATCTACACTACCTGCGTGGACTGCGATGGAGCTGGTCAAGGTTATATACAAAGATGTACCCGAGGGACTCCACCAAGCAGCGTGTGGAGGTGTGTTACAGATCCTGCATAAGCTGGCGCGTGAAGATCGCGTTTCACGACAGGGAGATAAATGGCTGCTTGTAGTTAAGGCGCGTGCTTCCCGGTGTTAGTGGTTGGTTGCAATGCCAACCTTAAAGCCCCCAATCTCGTGGTAGAAAGCTAGTGTAAGTAGTTATACTCGAGTCAAGTAGGCTTTCCCAGTCGCCTCGCAGATTAAGCAACACTCTTAGACCAAGAAGAAATGAGGAACAAGTCGCAGTACAACTTTTATTTTCCTTCGAGAAGGAGATGAACATGGTCGTGGTGGGTAGCGGACAAGGAGTTCACACAGCCTACATGGGGACGGATCTCAATATTGCTGAGATGCATTGCATGTACATGCGCGGCATATTTATAGTTGAGATCAACCTTAAAGAGTCCAACCACATCCGTCCGCCAATTTCTTGATTACTCGTGATTACAGCAATATAGATTTGTTGTTGATTTGTTGGTTACCAAGAGGCGAGGGATACAATCAGTATTTGACTGACTGGGAGAAATGAAGCCTCGGGGCGAAGCAACCAACAGGATTGCAACAACCCAAGATACGGGTAATAACAGTCATGGTGATCCAAGGGTATGTATCTCACAATACGGGTGGCCATGTGAGATAGAGCGGATTGGTCGGTTGAGTCGGGCGGCACGGCGGGAACACACTGCTTACTACATCCACGGGTTCATATGGGAGGGTCGCTCGGGAGCTTCGGAAGAGGAAGTTCTCTCATGATCAAGAGTTGCAAGACATATTGGATAGGCAATGTGAGTGGGGGTGGTAGTTGGTGCCATTCCATGGGGCTTGAATGGGTCCGTGAGGTCTCATGCCCAGCTCGTCATTGAGTGTTGCTAGGTATTATGGCTACATGGTGGGTGATCTTCAGTCCCCCGATGCATGGCCTAATGCAGCCACTTTTTGACAAGTTTCCCTGCGACAGAAGCGGTCTTCGGTGCGGCGAGATTTGGTGGGGACGGTAATGGGAGCCACATCCTGGCTATTCTCTGTTGTGGGTAATGTGCCTTGGTTGTGGTGATAACCTCACTCTAAGCCAACTAGTGCTGGGGCCTCGCCGATGTCAGCGAAGGGGAAACGATGTCTACTTTACCCTTTCGTTTGGATTTCGTGGTGTACGGCGTGTAAGGACGATGATGCCGCAAAACAAACTCGGCAAATGGCGGCTGAGTGGCTATACCAAGGCGGCATCGTTGCATCGCGGTGAAACCCTTGAAGTTGGATGCATGAGCACACCAATCTGCTTCCCTCGCTTCCCATACCGAAAATGAGTACCAAAATGAGGTATTAGACTGTGCAGAATAAAAAATCACCAGATCATTCGGCAGGTCCTCATCTCGATGCCGAGTCGTTCCCGTGGAGTCATACGACCTGTCTCAACTGCAAGGTGCCGGTGCCCGGTCAAGGGCCGAAAAGTCGACAATGGTTCTGCCGTGAACAGCGCCCCGGAAGTTTCGGGGGTTGGCTCGCAGGTCTTGCTGCTGCACCCTGGGCTCGAGGCGGGGGGGGGGGGGGTCCATTAATAATTCATTCATCCTGGTCAGCAAGTTGAACAAGCACCCATCATCATCTCCGTCTCAGCTGCGTCATGTTTGACCCAGGACAAACATGAGCCAATGCAAGACTCGGCACACCATTGCGGCTTGGCATTTTCGTAGTATGTACCCTAACAGATTTATTCAAAGTATATGTTTGCGTAGGCTAAAGGAAAAGAGGGAGGGGTTTTGTAAAGTCATGTTGCTCCGTCTTTTTTTTTTTTCTCCCATGTCTTGAGTGGAGAAAGCTGGTGTTGGTCGCGATCTTATCTCCTTAACACCGATGCCCTCGCCTGCTTTTACTGGCTTTTTTTTTCTGGGAGAAGGGGGGGCCTGTTTCCCGATTGCAGCACTACCGTCCCTCTCCGAATTGCTTGGTTCGTTTGCAGCCTACCAAACAGTCCACACTCTGCCACGAGCACACCAACCAAACCGCTTGGCGCATGCCATGCAGCTGGTGGGGAACTCAAGTATCGTAGTTGTCTCGGGCGGGTTTGGGCCTCAAGATGGGGTTTCCAGGGTATGTGCATGTACAGACAAGGACGATGCAGAAACCACCTTAGACCCTTGCAACTGCATCTGGTCATGCTTAAGAGCCTGGTTACTAGATTTTGACAATAACCATACACCGTCTGCTTATTCTGGTTCTCCATAATGGAGGGCTGGAGGCTGCTGAACACATACAACCCCACTTCCAGATGGTTCGGTGTCCCTAGTCATGTCGGGGTTTTCCTGTCTGGTTTAGGTCAGTGGTCTTTGAGAAACGATGGTGCCAGTCCTGTAGTGTACCAGCACTTATCATTCATCTCATCTATGTGCCAGATTGCCGTTGGTGCCGCAAAAAGTGATGTCTTGGGCGACCAGTGGGGTTGGTGGCCCCGTATATCCGGAGCCATCGCAACCTCGGAGATGGAGTGGTTAACATCAACGGTTCGGCTGAGCTTTGTCAGTAATGGGAAAGAAGCCACTGCCGCGCGATGCGAGCTAACAGGTACCGGCATCTTCTCCGTGGGTAGTGGCCGAAGTTGTACTCCACATGGGTCCCATCCAAAATGGGAACTACAGCAATTACTCATTGCGGACTCATCACAGCCGCATTATGGGTGCTGTTCTCTGCCGTATAGCATTGGCATTGATGGGAAAATATGAAGGAAAATTCTGGGTTTCGATGGGGGGCGCTCAAGGCACGAAATTCTCCGGTGTTAAGCAGTAACCTCTGCGCCTCAGAGGTAATATGCGGTGCACTCTTTTCCATCATTGTATGTGACATGGGACCGCCTGGAACTGCCTCGCTCACCTGACCCGAAACGGGCTACGTCAAGGTCCAGCCCCGTACTGAGGCCGTGAAAAGCAACCCCTAGCTCAAGGCAGGCCACGACAGTGGAAGATGACGATACACGAATGTCAGCCTTGGAAACATTCAATGCGAAAACTACCCGGATTGCAGTCCAGGTATGCCCTGGGAATATGGGCGCTTGACATTCACAAACGCGCCGTCAAAAATCCAGGTGGGAACGAACCATGGATGTTAATCCTCCCAACCCCTTGACCCTGGACGCGGGAGGGCCAACGGCAGGGCAAAAAGTCGCTGGTGTACGTGCATATCACAAGGAGGGCCACAAGGCGTGCGCCAGGCCGGTGGCTGGTCAAGTGGGCTGTCGGTTTTCCCGTCGCCGGGATGTGGCTAGGTGACAGAAGTGAAGTCGTGCTATGTGGGCAGATGTGGATGCCATTTTCAACGAGGCCCGTGACTTCAATAGCCAACATCATGACGTGACCTGGCTTGTCCTCAGTAGTCATGGTGAGTTGAACCAAGTACCCTGTCCGTCCTTGTATCAATAAAAGATGGACGTGCTACGGGAAGCTGTTCATGCCAGGGCATTCGCAGTCCTGACGCCTCCGCCATTGACAAACACACTTGCCACACCTGTAAACAACTTGCGAGACGAACGTCAAAGTTCTCGTTAATCGGAGGGTGTGGTTGGGCAGTGTCGGGTTTGTCAGCGACCGCACAAATGATTCAGCAGGCGCCCAGTAACGGCACCAGCGGGAGGCCCAAGAGGCCCAAACATCGCCCTTTAACCACGAACTAAATTCCCGGTCCCAGAAAAGAGGAGCCGCCAAGATTGACCAGCAAGCGCCGGTTCCACACCGGGAGGTATGTGCTTTGTCGTAGCGCCATGTAGCCGTGTAGTGTCGATCGATCGATGATGTCGTTGGAAGGGAAAAAAAAATTACAGCACAAATCATAATGACATGGGTGGTACCTACCGCGCTTGCAAACCATGATGCTAAATCATGGTACCCCCCAACGCCCAGTCATGCAGCCTCCCCAGTCACTGAGGAAGTCTGTCATGCTGCAACCATTCATTTGTTGTACTTTGCAGTCATTGCCATGTCCCAAGTGTCCGAAGGCCCGAAACTCTTCCCGTCACGTCACGTCCGTTTCTAATCCCCACCAAGGCCGCCAGGACGTTGACCCAACCACAGTAACCTAGCTGACCGCATCTTAAGGCAATCCGGATACCTCGGATAGCCCAAGATTTTTGCCCTGGTCGCCAATAGCTCCATTTGCCTGCGGTCCCTCTTGGCCTTGTAACCGTAGCGATCCCTTTGAGGGATGCCTGTGATGCCTTCGTCTAGCCGGGTTTAAAAGGCTCCTCATCGCCGCCCGTGGGCCCATCGATGGATGTCCTCACGTACCCCTGGCCCTCCCTTGGCTCCATCAAACTATCTTCTTGATCCACCGTGTCATGGTATTTCAGTAGTCTCGGCCAGCCTTCAGAGCATCTTCAATTCGCGACTACTCGGCTGCGAAAGTGTTTTGCGCTCCTGGCTTCCAAGCCCCCCTCCCAAGAAATATTTCCAACCCCCAACACAGCCTACAGATGGCCACGAATCCAGTCCTGACACGCTCCGCAAATGCCCTTATTCTACTCCTGGGGCTCATCCCCATTGTTCTCGCCCATGGCGGCGATCATGATGAGGGTCAAATGGATGGCATGAGCAGCCATGGTGATGAACAGAAAGCAAACAAGGATGAATCAGAGTACCCCCCATCATACTTCAGTCACTCTAACCATGTCGGTGTTATCTACACGCACATCGTGCTCATGACGCTTGCCTGGGTTTTCATCCTGCCAGTGGGTAAGTTTGGCGCTCAAAGCCCCCTGTCCGCTTCCAACCGTATCCTAATATATTTGGCGCAGCCGTAATGCTGTCCTTGGCGAAATCTCGCTACACGCTCGTGTCTCAATTCCTTTTCCTGGTAACAAATGTGCTGGGGGTTCTAGTGGGCACTATTTACAACGCCTCAACTCCAGATCTTTATCCAAACAACGCCCACCACAAAATTGGCTGGATCATCACATGGGTTGTCTCAACACAAATCCTCATCAGCACGGTGGGATGGGCAGCAGGAGCTGTAGGACGCATTGGATTCCGCTCTCGCAGCAGCAATCAAGGCTTTCTCCCTGTATCCACTGAAGTGCCCAACAGGACTCAATACCGGGAGCATGATGACTATCAGCTAAGTCCGTACCGCCATTCTGACGACAGTGGTCAAGGCACCGAGCCCAACACCGCGTCTTTGCGCAGCAATTCAGTGTCCACTCTCCACAGCACAGACGAGCTGCCTCTGGACGCTGAGCACAAAGAATACGACGACGAAGATGACGATCTGGAAACCATGCCCATCTCATCTGCCGCTCCAAAATCATCCCTTGCGCGCCATGCCGCCAAGGTCGCTGCCTCTCGTGTTTGGAAATACTTAGATCTCACTGCCAAAATTATCAATCGCATTATCCTTCCTTTCGGCTTCGTTGCTTATGCTACTGGTGTTGTTACGTATGGCCGGTTCTTTGTGAGTATTGCCACCAGCCCCGCGAAATATAGATGCGACGATGGGCTAACAAGTAGATAAATAGGAGGGCAGTGCCATTTTTGGTGGTTTGGCGCATTGGATTAAGGGCGGCGTCTTTTTCTGGCTGGGCATCTTCACTCTGGGCCGCTGGAGCGGCAGCTTTGCCAAACTTGGCTGGGCGTGGAACATTCGTCCCAAAACATCAAAGCAGAAATGGCGGCCTTCGGCTGAGTTTGTCGAAAGCTTCCTCATTTTCTTTTATGGCTCAACCAACATCTTTCTCGAACACCTCGGAGGCTGGGGAGGTAAATGGACTCCCACGGATATGGAGCACATCTCGATCACCGTTCTTTTCATCGGCGGAGGTCTGGTGAGTTGATTTCATACTCTTGTTTTCGGCGGATAGTAACTCGCCACTTTTCGAATGACTTCTTACAAATTCTTTAGTGTGGCATGCTCGTGGAGTCAGCCCAGATCCGAGACTTACTCAACTTGACGGTCGATGTGGATGAAGCTCAGCACCATCTTTCCGTTGAGGAAGCTGACCAAACCAACCCCCCTGAAACGTATGAGTTCTCGTTAAATCCTATTCCCGCACTGGTCATCATGTTGCTGGGCATCATGATGAGCTCTCATACTCAGCACACCATGATTTCGAGTATGGTACACAAGCAGTGGGGCGACCTGCTTCTTGGGGCTTCCTTTGCTCGAGGTCTTACGTACGTTTTGATGTTCCTCAAACCGCCGAAGTCCATCCTTCCGTCCCGCCCTCCAACTGAGCTCCTTGCTTCTTTCGGGTTGATGTCTGGGGGCATCATATTTATGGCCAGCGTAAGTTTGCCCTCTTTTTTACAGCAGTTCAGCGAGAGTTCTGACCAAAAGCAGGCCGGCGACACGGTTGACGGCATGATTCACTACGACCTGGATGCCATGTTCATGTATACTGTTACCATGGGCTTGGTCGCCTTGCTAATGGCATGGGAGATTATTGTCCTTGCCATCAAAGGATGGGCTACTCGTCGTGAGCGACGCGATACTTCGCCTTAAGCAGGCACAAATAATGATAGAATGGGTTACTATGGATGAAATAGGCAAACTCATTGCCGCGAGAATTGTGGAGTGTTGCTCGCGGCGTCAAACCTGATTTAAGATACCCTTCATGGACGAAACGGCTTGTACTTTTTGAATACTTTTGCATCTCGTTCATCATGATACCAACTAGAATCAACTGGGCCGAGCGTTATGGGCTTTGAATTGGATAATATATATCGATTGAAAATTGCTAGTCATTGTATAGAAATCGCCATCTAAATGTGGTCATTTCGAGCCCCAGTATGGAGTCAGAAGAGTTTTATCCATGGGCCTTTGGTACCATGGTATAGGCGAATGTCAAGAACCGTGGTATCGAGGTTGAGGCTGTCAAATATTTAACTAGGAAAGTCGATTCCTGGCGGCCGTTCAATTGTAAAATGGCTTCTGGTTCAGCATTGGGGCTTTTTCGAAGAGGCCATGTTCTCGTCACTAGAATCCATTTTATTTCGTTGAAGTTCTCAGAATTCCGAAATCCCGTCAGAAAGGTCAGTTTCCATGCCTGGAATTTTGAGAAATTTTTGATGTGAAAGCCCCAGGCAAGAGCAAGCCAGCTTCTCTCAAGCTTCGTCGGCCTTGCTACTCTTCAGCGCCGTCACCACACGCTTCTGGTCCTCTGATGAGAAAATCTCCGCACCCTGCTGCAGCGCGTGTACAAGAAAGGGAACAGAGTCGCCCTTGAAATCCTCCGCTGTACGAATCTTATCAAGGTCCTCCGCAAGCTCCTGTGCAGTTCGCTGTAGGTAGTAGGCTGAGAACTCCTTCTCTTGCTGGGTATTGACCTTTTCCGCCATTGCGAAGGATTATGGGCTTGTAAGAAGTATTATGGCAAGGTGTATTGGTCTTTTTTCACCGGGGTAGCTGAAAAGTCTTTGCCTTTAGGTTTCGTAATTGATAGTGTAGTTGAGGTGATGGGGAAAAGAACGAGAAAGATTTGCAACATGTACAGTTTATATGCACAGTGTCTTTTAATAAACACTGTATGCTAGGCCAAGCGTCCATTTAAGATCAGATTGAAACATTAGCAATCGAAGACATCTTAAAGGTGAATTAGTTGACTGCATACTAGGACCTCAATATTACATCTTGACATAAAATCCGAAGCGATTATGTCGTCATTAAATCCAGCCGAGGCATATGAAGAAAACTTGCTTTTCGAATTGCTACATGCAGATCTATATGAATACATTGAAAGAATCATTGCCCTTTACGCCTCGCCCAACCCCATCTTTCCATACTAGATAATCGTGGTCGCATTGTTTGTACTAAGGCTAATGAGGCTCAGTGAGAAATGTATTGGAAAACCGCAGAAACTTCATGTTCCCCGCACTCTTGCCGGAGGAGCAGATCTTGGATAGGTTTGAGTCCCTCATTGACAAAATGGTTCCAGGTACTGGTATCTCCATATAACATGGCTGGTGCTTTAATATATTGCTTACCATCCGGTTTACACCGTTTGCATTTGAACGTTTCGTGCGTATCACTTTTCGTATCAGCGCGATACTGAAAAAGCTCGCGAAGGCTATCAAGAGAGAAGTGCCGCTCAACATCTTCTGCAGAGTCAACGACACATGAAGATAGACTTTGTTTGTGAGACTGACGCTGGAAGATCTTTTCTTCGATTGTTCCAGTGGCAATAAAGCGGTATACAAAGCAGTCTTTCTTTTGGCCATCTCTCCACACTCGAGCCAACGCCTGTTGATCAGCTGCAGGATTCCAATCGGGATCAAAAAGAACGAGACGATTTGCGCCAATGAGATTGATACCACAACCTCCCGCCTTACTACTGAGTAAAAAGACAAACTCGTCACCCTCAGGATCGTTGAAACGATCGACGAGCTTCTGGCGCTTGTTGACATTCATTGTACCATCCAGACGAAGGCTTCCGTATCCACGGGATCGACACAACCGCTCAAACAAATCCAATGTAGAGGTGTAGTTACTGATCAAAACAATTTTATCATTTGTGTCTTGGCGAATTCGAGCAAGCATTCGGTCAAGGACTGCCATCTTGCCCGAATACCATGACTTGATTTCCCGATCTCTACCACGAGCCTCTTTAGGAACATAATCCTCAGGGAAACATCCCTCAGAACCAGGAAGGTCATCGGAGAGATTAAGAAGGTCCGGGTGGTTACAAAGCTTCTTCAAGATATTGATGGCTTTTAGCGGTTGGCTACCCTTGCCTCGAAGGAGAGCTTGGATGTCGGGGCTCGTGATAAAGTAGTTGTAAAGATCAAGCTGAAATGGTGCCAGGTTGCAAAAGACAACATGCTCATACTTGACTGGCAAGTATTTGGAGAGGATATCGTTCGTACGACGAATTAAAAATTTGTTGACGATGCCGAGCAATTCTGAGGTGCATTCATCACCCCTCTTACGATCAGCTTCTGACGCATCTGCGTCTCGGCCTCGGAGAATAGGAATCTCAAACCTCTTGCGAAACTCCTGGCGGGTTCCCAACAGATCGGGGTTTGCAAAACTAGTAAGAGAAAAATATTCCGTAAGATCATTCTGAATAGGAGTTCCAGTCAGAATAACTCGTCTCGACACGTTGAGGTTATTAAGGGCGTTGAATGTATTGCTGTCGCCATTCTTCAAGCGATGGCCTTCATCACAGAACAATAACCCAATTTTTGTGTGTTTGAGTTCCTCCACATTCAAGCGCAAGGTCTCGTACGACACAATAATGACAGGGCGAGTCACTGACCTGCCACTAGCAATAGCCCACTGACGTAGTTGACGGGTCAACTCCTCTTTTGAAGCCTTGCCATCAATAGCAAATGGATGGATGGCGTTAGCACCAAGCCATTTTGTCAATTCGTTTGCCCAGTTCTTTACCAAACTGGCAGGGCATACAACGATCGCTTTTTGGATTGTAGTTTTGCCAGCATCTGGTGACTGTTTCAATAGTGTCCACATGAGACTAATGCATTGCAATGTCTTTCCCAAGCCCATTTCATCGGCCATGATGCAACCATTGGCTTTCTCATCAATCATGCCAGTCACGCATCGGTACATAAACTTTACGCCCTCGACTTGGTGGGGACGAAGAATTTTTGCAAGCTTGGGGTCGATCACAACAGGAACGCGGGGGTGCTCCTTGTCCACATGTTTCTTGATTCCAAGAATCTCAGCCAAACTCTTGTGCACTAATGGTGCGTCAAGCTTCTCGGGCAAAACATCAGCCTTGGTTTGCGTAACCTCCACTTTTGGTGTCTCTTTAGCCTTGTCGTCCACGGTTGGGTCGTAGAGAACAATGGCAAATTCACCACTTGGGTCATGCAAGGGTTTTGGTACGAATATGGCGCCTTGCCGCAAGCCAAGTGTAGGCGGAGGTCGGCCAGGGTTATAAGCCGAGCTGTCCTTATTCTTAAGTGGTACAGTAAAGGCTTTGCGAAACACGGTAACTTTGTCCTTGGGCTGGAACACGGGAAACCGATTTGCATCTCGTGTTGCAAGAGCGAGTCTATCTTGGTTTGTGTAAGGCTTGTCGATATTAACTTCGCCGTCGGCACCTGTATAGTCGACCTTTCTCCTCTTCCGAGCCGGACGGTCGCTAGCTGGGGTTCTACCAGCAACGCCAGGGCATTTGAACGGTTTGTGTAATCGGTCGACTGACTGCGGTGTGCGCGCGCGAGGTAGGCCCAAAGACTTTTCTCTGCTGAGAACAGGTGTAGACGTGGTTGACCTTGATGTCATGTTAGTAGGCGTTGATTGAACGACAAGAGCAACATACGGTAGGGGCATGGTTCTCCGAGCTGTCGGGGCAGAAAGGTGATCTCTAAATGATTTCCAGTGTAGCTTTGGGGTTATTGGCAATTCAAAGAGATTTTGACATGCGATCACATCTGCAAACGCGGTCGATTGAACCAGTTTTGGTGTTGTTAGTCCGGCGCGATCAGAGGAGGCAAGACGCGATTCAAGGCAGACACGTTGTCACGTGCAGTGTGACTCTCCACCAAATGGAAGGAGGTCGAGCCAAGGCCGATTCTCGGCAACTCTTCATCTTGCAGCGTTAGCGGCTAGCAAAGCACTGGGCCTCCACTAGCTTACCTAAAACCACAACGCAGGGCTAAAGCACGAAGACTCAAGGTCGTGGCAGTCGACGTGGACGGTGGCAACAAGCACATTTTTTTTGTCCTGTCTGTCTCGTCAAGCTTCAGTTTTTGGGTTTTTGTTTTTTTCACTGTCTGACATCCTAAGGCGTTTGCAAAACTACGAAATCTCCTCTGCATCTATCATTCATCGTAGAAGGTGCTTTTTAGCTTCACTAACACATGCATTTCCATCCCAGCACCGACGTCTCCGCCACCGACAAAAGCCGATCGGCCAGCGGAGATGGCTTTGCCGAGCATCGACTCGCAGCCGTTGACCCGACTCCTCCAACCCCTCTTCAAAGAGCACTCGCATTCAATCGCACGGCCATTGTTACTGGGACAGTCGCAGGGCACTTTGCCTATTACCAATATTTAGTTCGGTTTCGACGTATGGACTTGAACGCACCTGCGAACCGCCGCTTTTTTGCCACTGTTGGTCTCGCCTGGGGTTGCGTCTATATTGGTGTATTGAGTTCCATCACCTTTGCCCAACGTGCCGTCGCCAGGCAGGACGATTACCTTCATCTCTCCCCGGATTTGTAGGACTCTTCTCTCAATTGTCATGTCAGCCGACTTTTGGGCTGGCTACTTGAGCGGCGCCGTTGGTATCATCATTGGAAACCCGCTCGACATCATCAAGGTCCGCTTACAAGCCCAGAATGCAAATACAGCTTCAACCCCGGCCATTGCCGCCGGTGTACCAGCTGCCGCAACTGCATCCAGTCGCAGTGTATTCATCCCCTCTGTTGGAAACTCTTCCGCCTTGGTTACTGGGACTGCTGCCCCAATCCTTGGCTACGGTGCCCTGAATGCCATTCTTTTCGTCTCCTATAACCGGTCCGAGGCAGCCCTAAACCGTGTCTTTTCAAGTCAGCAAAACCTTTGGTCAACTTGGTTCGCTGGTGCAATTGGTGGTCTCGCCACCTGGGTTATCAGCACACCAACCGAACTAATCAAATGCCGAGCCCAGCTGTCAACGCAACAGCTATCGAGCTGGGCCATCACTAAACAAATTTGGCAAAGCGAGGGCATCCGTGGCCTCTATTTCGGCGGCACAGTAACAGCCATCCGTGACAGCGTTGGATATGGCTTCTATTTCTGGGCTTATGAGCTTAGCACCAGTTGGTTCACTACGAAACCCAACAAAGACACACCTATTCAACACGAGGCGGCCAAGGTTCTTCTATGTGGTGGGATAGCTGGCGTTGCAACATGGGCCAGTGTCTTCCCTCTTGACGTTATCAAAACGCGGGTTCAAGCTCAGCCAAGGATATTACAGCTTGAAACAACACCACTTCTTGAATCAGATGCGGGTCCGCCCAGTAGACGGCGGGGCGCAATACGTATCGCGCAAGATGCGTATCGAGAAGGCGGTGCACGGGTGTTCTTCCGTGGTCTGACTGTTTGCAGTGTGAGAGCCTTCATTGTCAACGCCGTGCAGTGGGCTGTATATGAGTGGGCAATGCATAAACTAGGACAAGGTCGGAGAGAAATGGCTCAGAATGATGCCATCGAAGCACATATTTCGAATTTATAGATTAGATTAGACATCGTTTGGCCCAGCAGGATTGCAATACCCAAGATTTAAATATATATATCACGACGTTCAATTGTCAACAAGAAGAATTCTAGGAGACTCTCCGCTGTCAACAAAACATCAATATCCACCATCAGACGGATAGCTTCATTTCACCAAGCTGGCTCCGAGGTATGTGAAAGAAATGTTAGATCTCCCCCCGCAGGGCTCTTCCAGGTGCTTCAAAACTAGATTCCAAGATGGGCAACGTCGGGACGAACGAGATCTAGAATGACAATTCCAAAACTGACAGTCCGGTCCTTAACGCCCTGAGGTACGCCACTATTATAACAATTTACACTAAGACCTGAGACGCCCCGTATCCATAATACCCTGAGCAGTGGCTAGCACGATTGTGGTGACTTACGCAACGCTCTTTTGTTCCAGGACTTCTCGCCACCCCTCCAAACCTGCCTCCTTCTTCCATCGCTGCGTGTCCTCGTCTAAATGTTCAATCCATTTAGCCATGGCACTGGTGGCTTGGGAAGCAAGCTCTTGCTTGGCTTCTTGGGCAGCAGTCTCCAGCTCAATGCGCTTCTGCGATTCAATATCCAACCTTTCATCACGATCCTTGCGCTTCTTCTCACGATCAGCTAGCCATTTCTCTCTTCCCGCGAGATATTTGATGCTATGCCCGAGGCCAGCGCTCTCATTCGAGATGCCTTTGTGTAATCGATCAAGAGGCGGTGCGGTGAAGAACAGGATACGGCCCGCAGCATCATGCTGGAATGAGGCTCGAACTTGTGACGGTATAGCATCATTGAGTGTGTCCGGGAGAGTATAGACCTCAGGCGGTCTGGGTGGGTTATACATGTTGCCAGGGGGCATCACGTTGCCTCCAGCAGGGCCCATAGGAGGCCGTGCAACAGGGGGCACTGGGACTTGGCCATACGCAGGCCCCATAGGGCTACCCATTTGTGGCTGTTGGTGCATCGGAGGTGCTGGCGACTGTGGATATCCTGCGCCGTAGTTTTGGGGGTAGCCTGCCTGTGGGTGTTGGTGGGGGTGCTGGTATTGCACCGGGCGAACAGATACCTGAGGCGCGGGCGGTCCAAGGTGCGGGGGGTGAGGAATGGGAACCGGCGTCTGATGAATTTGTGGAGGAACGGCCACGGGTGTCACAGGCTGGAAATGAGGCGCCATGTGCGCGTTGTACTGGCCTGGCGATGGAGAAGGTCCATGGCCAGGATAAGGCACAGGGCCTCTCGAGGGGTCCATAGACATGTCTCTAGGTGCTGACATCATAGACGCACGTCGACCTGCATCGATGGTGATATCGGGGATCGGGACAGCCGACATGGACATAGGTTGGTGCGGCGGCGTAGGTTCTGGAGGGGGCGACTCCTACAAGATAGGAAGTTCATTGTCAGTCAACTGATGAAATGGCCAAGGTGAAGGCAATGGAACGATGAGAGTGTGTGCGCAACCTGAGGCAGGAAGATCCTGCTTCCAGGCCATCAACAAACAGAGAGTAAAAGTGCGAGGGGCAATCAAGACAGGGATTGGAATTGTAGGGTTGTTTTGGGCTGGCTGATTGTCGGCCAAGCGGGCTACAACAAGGCTGTGACAACAAACTCGGCCTTGGGAGAGGGACTCTTGTACTCACATTGGATTCGCGAGGGCGGCGGTGCACAGCGCCGACAATGGGTGGTGCGTTTGGGCTGCCCCAGGTTGGCTTAGGGAGGTCATCGGTGTCCTTTGCATCTTCGCGCAAGAGATGTTTGATGGGGCTGGGGACCTTCTTCATCCTGCGAGGCATATCGAAAAGATCCATTTCATAATCCTTGTCTCGCACCTCATCCGGCACGCAGCTGGCCCAGGTCTTTATTTTGTTGAATCGGAATCGTTCTTCATTATACCTGGACTCGCACACGTAGACATCCTTGTCATGGGGAAATCCGCGAGGCCGTCCCTTGTTAAACCTCGTGACAAACATGACGAAGCATCGGTCCAGGACATCCTCAATCTGGTGGTCACGATACTGCCCCGTCTTAACCACCTCATGCTCGAAAAAGTGTTTGTCGAAACGGTGCACGGTTTGCTCTGGTCGGTAATACCAGCATGCATTGATCCATTTCTGCCCGGCACGATCCTGCCATGTCCGATAGACTTGCGCCACGATGGGTTTGGCGAGGTCGTTCGGGTTGCGGATGTGAACCCAATCACCTAGACACCTCATGAGCAAGTACTCTTATGAAAGTTGTGAACAGATAGTGTAGATACATACCAACTTTCCAAACCTGGCCATTGTATTGGATGTCTGCAAGTGGAAGTTTACCGTCCTCGTCTCGAAAGTCGTCGTCGGGTCTAGCCTTCTCTTGTTGCGCCAATACTCGAGCCTGCTTCTGGAGTTCGACAGCAGCCATATACACCTCGCTATCATCTTCATTATATGTTTTGGCATTCTCGAACATTGTTTCGATGTCTTGCATCATATGGTCCACATGTTGATACTTCTTCCGCTTCGCCTTCTTTTTGATATTGTCCAAAGCAATCGGGTTGGTGATGGTTTGATAATAGTCTGGAACAACAGACTTGTCAGGTAACTTTTCAAATGCCAGTACAAGCAAGTTTCCATCATCATCTTTAGGTTTTCGAAGACCTTTGAGAATTGATGCGATGCGTGCCTCGGTAGGTGTCAGAACCATAGGTGGTCGCCCCCTCCGCTTGTGCGCATCATCATCCTCATCTCGATCTCGCCGGCTAAAGCCAAAACCACGGCCTCGTCGTCGGCTGCGGCGTCTCATTCCGTCATCATCTGAATCATCATCGTCTTCGTCTTCGTCTTCATCTTCGTCTTCGTCTTCTTCCTCGTCCTCCTCATCATCATAGTCTTCGATGAGTGGCGAGTCACCCTCCACGGGCGGGAGCTCTCCCAGGTCAGGGATTTTGGCATCATCTGGAGCAATGTATCCCTTGGCCACTAGTTTCTGGAGTTCGTCGACAAATATTTCCCTCAGTCGGACGGCAGCGCCGAATATGGGTGCGGAGGGGCGGTTATACACTTGCGCATTATGGAATATTTGCGCTACATCTTTGACAAACTCGGCAAATGAAGTGTACTGTTTCTTCTGGGTTTTTCCCTGTTGTGAGCGTCAATAAACTGGAATTGTCGTGTAATGTCGAGTTACGCCTTACCCTGACTGTGCTAAATGCAACGGGCTCAGATATAACTTCGAAGTAGTCCGGCAGCACTCGACGATTTGGGATCCGCTGGAAGCCGCTAGCCAACTCTTCGCCACTAATCCTGTGAGTTTTTCATGCTTATCAGAGCGAATGGGTAACATACTCCTCTTCAACATTGCACAGATAGGTTGACAGGGTGTGTATCATACGAAACAGGTCGGGTCTTCCTTCTTCGTCCATCTCACCTTCCGCATCTTCTTCACCCTCGGCATCAACATCGACATCCATATCGCCCTCCGCATCAATATCAGCTTCGTCGTCGGGGAGGTCCTTCATCTCAATATCTCGGTCGGATGCTTTGGCCTCGATCGATTCGCGCACCTCTGGCGCGACTGCTCTCCGGGCAGACATGGCTCGGTTTGAGGGCCGATACAGCAGGTGTGTGACGTCGCGGCGGATTTACAACTGCGGAAGTGAACAAGCGTTATCGAGTGTGTTTTGTCAACGGCGCAATTGCCAAAGCTGTTTGAAAGATTGAGTCGCGAATCGGGAACGCCAAATTTCGCGACTCTGGGATCAAGCCAGTTCGAGGTACGTACCAGGCACAACTTGCGCGCAGGCGACAGGTCTACAACTTACCTGTGATAGGACGCGATACTAGTCCGTTTTTGGTTAGGTCGTTGGCCCCACCAACGTAGCTCCCGGGTAGTCTCGTGTGAGCATTCCACGAGAAAGTAATCCTTGTTCTACTGGACATCTAAGTTAGTATTCCATTTTGACCCGCTAGGTATTATTAAGGCCTTGCGTGCTACCCATTTCATTTTCATATCCCTCGTTTTTTTTTTCGCAGGGGGGGAGAGGTGCTTAAAAAAGTCAGTAGTCTGTGTTCGCTGATCTCGTTCCTTGTGGTGGCTCCATTGTGGGATCTCATATCCCCGCTCCCTGGAGCCCAACGAAGAACCAGCGTACTGACATCACTTTCACGGCCATTGTAGTCCCGAAAAACAGTACAACACGTACACGGACATAGCTGTAAACGGCAAACGGAACCCAGAAATACGCACAAGTATGAAGGCCCGCTACAAAGCACCTGCCGGCACCGGCATCATTGATATGCCCGACTCCGCCACGGTCCAGGATGTTCTAGACGAACTTCGCGCTCGTACTGGTATCACTAAATTCACTGTGAAATATGGCCCTCCGATGGCCATGAAAACACTCGATGCTAGTCGAGTTAGTGAATCGGCGCGTTCGACAGGGCTTCATGGCGAGACTTTAACTATCGTTCCTGAGGAGGTCGCTGCCCCAATCAAGACAGCCGAATTCATCAAACACGGAGGCCAAACGGATGAGAGTCCCGAGGATATCAATATCCCCTGGCCGGAGCGTGAGGGCACACTGTGTAGGTCCAATGTCAGCAATGGCCATGACACGAAGTTGACCCAATATAGTGCTCCGAGTCATGCCTAGCGATAACAGTTGCCTCTTCACAGCGTTTGGTGGCGCCTTGCCTGAACAAATACATGCCCAGAAGCTCAGGAAGATGATGGCAGACTACATTACTCAACACCCCAGTGAATATACGGAAGCTGTTCTGGGGTCATCGCCCAGCCAGTATTGCCGCAGCATTCAGGACCCAGACCGCTGGGGAGGCGGAATCGAACTCAGCATACTGTCCGCTATATTCGATATTCAGATTTGCACATTTGATGTCCAGGTTTGTACCATCGCTGACCATAACTTTGGTCACCCATCTGAACCAATCACTGACCCTTGCCAGGCACAAAATCTGATTAACTTTGGAGAAGATAAGAAAGACCGATGCATACTGGTTTATTCTGGAATTCACTACGATCGAGTGGTGTTTAGTTACTCCGACTTCCCTCACCGTGTGACAACGCTACCGCCTGACATGGACCGGAAAGTGTGGCCTACAGATGATGAAGAAATCCTAACGAAAGCCCAAGAGCTCGTCCGTAAACTCAACGAAGCTCATTATTACACTGACACTGAAGGTCTTATTCTCAAATGCGACGTCCCTGGCTGTGGTTGGATTGGAAGCGGTCAACTTGAGGGCAGAAAGCATGCAGAACAGACAGGACATGTTGAACTGAGTGAAATCAGAGATGTCGAAGGCGACAGCGTTCTTCGGAGCTGTGATGTACCAGGCTGTGAGTTTATTGGTCAAGGTGACAGAGCCATGAGACAACATAGCGCAGATACTGGACACGGGAGGTTTTCCATCATTCCAGATTGGTAGTCTTTACTCAACATCGATTCCAAAGTATATTCAACTGGAATTGCCATGGAATGCATTGTGTCATGATGTTGCATACTGAGCTGAACAGCGAACTGTGGGGATGTCAGCTGGCGAAAACAGGGAAATCAATATCATATGGTTAAGAAGCTAGACAAGTTGTATACCCAATACTTGTAATGTATACACATAGCCAGAAATGTCCCCGGGGACATGCTGCTGATTCTCCCTTGGATGTCAATCCATGTTAGAATGAGTAGCTTATATTCCCATGCCAGTGTCTGAGAGCTGCCTCTCATGACGGTCGGATACTCCGGTGAACTATATAAATGTTTAATTGGTCTTATTGTTATGGCACACTCCTGGAGAGACCTTGCACTATTGTTTCATAAACCACATAAAACTAAGCGATGATAATCATCGCCCAAATGAAGTATGCCGACAATGCTCTTGATACTTGATCCTCCCTCAAAGTTGAATTTGATCATTATAGTCGGCGAATGGAGATTTGGTATAGTTCATATTCTTAAAATTCTGAAGAATAATCCTATAGTGATTTCCCTGCCAATGACCAAGAGACTCTGTGTGATACAAGCAAGAGCAGAACCTAGTAGAGCCAGGCTTATTGCGTTTTCCTGGCCACATTGTGGTCGTGTAGCGTATCGATATTTTCCAAGGATAGGTTAAGAAATTCATGTTTGTTTGTCCACTTTTGCTGGCTTATCGCATATTCTTTCATCTGATCAGGGCGGGGGGGAGGGTCAGTAATCTTGGTAATTAGGTATGCAGTTGACGCCTCGGCAATGCCGTAGACGAGAACACCGACGAGTGGAATCTTGATAAGAATATAAAACCCCAGCCCAAATCCAAATAAGACGCCTCCGCGACTGTGAAACCAGTTACGCTTTTGTTCCTTAGTGAAATGAACGCGCGCGAAGTAAGGCTCGAGAAGCTCTCGCATCAAACTTCTCGATGAGAAGTAGGTTTGTAGAAAGATAACAAGATATCGCCTGGGGAGAAATAGGCCCGTTCCGAAGATGATTGTAGCAGGTCCTAAGCCAACTGCCTGATTAAAAGTGTAAAAACTTGCTGCGGGAAGAACAAAACGACCAAAGACGGGCACATATGATAGCGCAAAGACCGCAAGTGAGATCAATCCCTTGCGGGAAAACCGATACAGAAACATTGAGACGGCCTGTGCGGCACTCTCAGAGTGCGTACTGCCATCAGTCGGGCGGTATAGCTTGAGATTCGGATAATACATATCGCGTAGATCAGATGGTTTGTCATCTTTGTGTTTTTGAACATATGTCATGTCAACCCATTGGAGTGATTGCATGAATCTGATATTAGTTAGTTGAAGATCGTGGGGCAGGCCATATAATGAGATGGGGGTCTTACAGGTTGTCCAGGGTTGGGACGATGTACCGCATGAGTGCCATGAGGAAGAAAGGGACTTGAAGAACATATTCAGCAACAAAATTGAGACCATTTATGATGGCATCATCCCAAGTTACACTATCAAGTGAATAAAAGAGGGACAGAATGCCTAGAAATGCCTTTATACCAAGGATCTAGGAGATTTATGTAAATATCTGTGCCACTACTCAGACCGCAACGTTGAGAAAACCTACAGGTATGGCGATGATGATTCGAATGGCAATTCCAGCGCCAACAGCTATGGCGGCTTGGCGATAGTGGCTGGTTGTGAAGAGGGCAGGGTTTTGAAGAGCTCGATGGGCTGGAGGGTTGCGTTTCGTCAGTATGACTGGTGTGTCAACTGGCGCTACCAGGTTTACTCGCCTCCGACCAGGGTCAGCTGAGCACCGCGGATGACAGTGTTCAGATCGAAATGAGAAATATCAAATGCATCTTTGACCTTGGCCCTGTCCACATGTGGTATTTTTTCAGGACTCATCGTGAGAGGCTAGAGGAAGACGGGCTTCTGAATGCAAGTAGCTGCGAGGTCAAGGCTATGCAGATGGGTTTGTATCAACTTAAGCTTGGGAAGCTGGGGTGTCTGATCTGCACACACAACCATGCAGGACGCTAATCAACAGGTCGCCAGAAGTGTCAAATGGGTAAATAAGGATATTCTAAATAAGTGAAGGCTAATCGCGGTCTCGAGCCTGGGATCCTGTTGAGGTTGGCGGTTACCAGATTGGCAGGAGGACAGATTTCTTCGACTGTGGGGTGGTGTCCATGTCGCTCACTCATCATTGGCAAGTGCTGACGTAGGGAGGCTGAGCAGCCATGTACATAGTCACCCTGTTCCCTGCATGCATCACAGCCGAAATGAAACAGAGCGCCTCCGGCACGCCTCCAAAGTATAAATATTGGCACACATTGGCATTGGCATTGGCATTGGCAAACAAAACGTAGCCAGCTGGCGAATTTGAACATGTTCTGTCTCCTTGGTTGATGTGACCCATTGTCAATATGCGCACCGCTGCCTGAGTTCTCCTCTCAAGCCACCTAACCAGCATTACTCGGGGGCTTTGGAGCTCTCCATGTGAAGCAGCTGCGTTGCTGGAATGTAGTGGCCGGCCTGTGTCGCGCAGAAAACCCAAGGCTTGTTGGCTGCCTTGAATACCTGCGGTATATACACCGTGCAGCGCCTCTTCATTCCATCATATGGCCTATTCCCGGCCATATTTTTAGGATAACGGCGGGCTGTCTGTCATTTCCTCTTCCATATTCTCTCTTTTTGGTGATAGTGTATTTGGTGTGATGTACTTAATAATGTACTTGGAAAGTAAGGGGTAGTACGTATCGTCCAATTCAGTTAGTGTATCTGAAGGTGGAGTATGCAGTGGTGCAAGTGGTGCTTCGCGTCGCGGATGACAGACTCATGCGTGAACCTCGGAAGGTGCAGTTAATGGATGACTAAGGGTCCCCAATCCGGGGTGCCCCCAGTTAGTTCCCCAGAACGAGGACGTGCTCTACTTCGAGGGAGCAAAGGGCAGGAGTGGCTGTCTCGGTAGACTTCGATATCGGCTATCTTTGCGGCTCAACAAAGTCGTTCGATTCCAACATCTTTTTCCATCTTGGAACTTGGGCGATATTTCGTTCTTTTTGTCATACCACATCCTGAGCCCCTTATCAAACACCGCCGCGCTGTGCGCTTAGCCGCCCTTACATTGACACGACGCCCTCGAATGCCAACGTCGACACCGCTCCCTGCAAGACGTCACGCAACAATGTGCTTCGATTTCCACACGCCTCGTCGCGATGCCTGAGTTACTGTCTATCCAAGGATTTTCCCGTGCTACCTGAAATATACCCATAACCAAGGACACCCTCCATCATGGATGATACCTCATCCTCTGGCCCACGTTTCCCGACTCCCCGACGGGTTGCGACGGCTCCAATTTCGCTACCAGAATCAACCCCTCCAATCCCGCCCCTCTCTGAAGCTCTAGTCGAGACCCTGTATAGCCATCCAAATGTCAAAATAATTTCCTTCACTGCTACCGGACGAGCGCTGTGGCGTAGCTCTGGCTTGCGTGGGGATGATGCCCCAGGCACACTGTCCTGGTCTTCTCAACTCGAGAGAACCATCGCTTTTGGTAAGTTGAATGGCGCACTCTTTTTGAGATATATATACCGACAATAATCATCTTAGGTCCGTTCAGAATCTATCGCGCCCCTGGATCTGTTGCTTTCCTGAACTGCGGTTCTGCCTTGCAACCCATTTTGCCGAGGAGTCAATGCTGGTGTATCGACGAAATAAACAGTAAATTTGTCCTCCAAATCCGTCGGCCAAACTATTGGCGAATCGAACTTCCCGTTGCGGATCCTGAGGATCAACAACGAGCAGAGGCGCTCAGGGAGGTCTTTGATAAAATCCTTCGCTTCGAAAAAACAGAATGCCCCTTTAAGCGGTCATTTACTGTCGAACTACCAGAGCAACCCCAAACTCCAGTGAAGAAGAAGCCCTGGACACCTGTATTACGTCACGTATCACCAACCATGGAAGCCGTTGACCCCCCATCGCCAGTCTCAGATCCCCAAGAGGCTTCACTGGCATCTCGGCCCACGACACCAACTCCTGTCAGAGCCAAGGACAGGCTTGATATACCCGATACTTTATTAGCTAGTCATTCAGAGGCCTCAGCTCAACACACGCACCCGAGTGTCCGTGCTGAAGCTGCCAAATTGGAAGCTAAAATAGAAGCTGGAATTGTGGAGAGACTGGAATCGTCTTGCTCTGACAGCACTGTGCTATCATCATACGATCAGCAAACGTTAACTCCAGAGGGCATCGCGCAAGTCCAACACTTCCAAGACCAGGAAGAATTCCAGCCTCAATGTACGGCAATGTCTAGTCGACATTCAAACATTGAATCCCGTCGCCATTCGGATTATGGCCTGCCACATATAGTGCATGGTGAAATGGATACCCAGCATCCGGTCCCTGAAGCCTTGCGTATTTCCCCGAAAACACACTCTAACACATATTCAAGAGAATCCCGGGCCGAGTCTAGTCTAATTTCCTTCACGGACCATCAGGCGTCACGCATGACCACTGAGATGCCTGAATTACAAGACGAAGGATCTTCTGGTGAGGAGTGCTTGGTGGCTTCGCCAATCACTGCATCGCCACCTTTGGATGGTTCTCCAGAGGATGACCCTCTAGTATATGAACTACATGAAGGGACTGGATTTAAAAAGGACCAAATGAAGACTCGACTCCGACGAACTGCCAGATTTGCCGTACCCAGGTCGGCGACGCTCCCCCCGCACTTGAAGCTCTCCATGGACAGATCATCAGACTCGAGTCGCATCATGGCTGATGCGCAAGAGCCCTGTCTTTCGCGCAAATTGTCACCTCAGAACCAAGAGCAAACCCAAATAGATGTATTTGTGGAGGGCAAGGAGCAGAATCTTCAACGTCGTGGCAGTGAAGACTCGTTCCATAGTGTTCAATCATGGCACTCTGATGTGCCGTCACGGCTACCTTCACCCCCTATTCTGCAGCCTGACAGCGACACTGCGGGTCCTGTCCAGAAAACCACAAGCGTGAATGTAGAGGCAAGTAATGAGAGCCCACAAAACAACCGCACTTTGGACTCAACCTCAAATTTGGAGATGGAGTCTGATGAAGAAGATGAGCCTCCACGTGATGAGAGTGCGGTTACAGCACCGCACGATTCACCAATCAAGATGGTGGGTGCGTATCCGACAGGTACTAGCCCAGAGAGCGTCGAAAAGAAACCCGCATCAGTTTTACGGCGACGAGCGATGACAAACCATCGGCCGACGACGAGCATAACTGTTGGACGCGCATTATCACCTTTGCCTCCACCAGCTAATCTCTTCACTCCCATTCCATCAGTGGAACGACGACCGTTCCATAGCAAGTTCAAAACTTTCAAGAATCTCCCCATGGCCATTATCACAAAAACCTGCGAAATGCTATTAGGACCCCCCAGTCATCTTATTGCTCTGATGCTGAAGGTTGCAGCAAGGATCATTGCTGGGGAATGGAGAGGTCTGGTTTTCGGATACGGCGAAGATGGTGAACAGATCCCCGTTCAGTGGGACTACTCGGAAGGCGAGTTTAGTGATTGGAGTGATGACGAGCCGTATATGGGCTCCCATCCCAACCGGAATGATACTCCGGCAATGGGTGAGGAGGGAACAACTTCAGACGGCACTGATGATAGCCGAACTTGGGGCGTTGACTGACCAATACCCTTATTTGGTAATTGACATGTATGAGTAGATAGTGTTTTTTTTGAGGATTGTATGCCGAACGTAATGTAATGAGACAAATGGGTGGGCTGTAAGTCGTACTGGAGCACATATGGGCCTGAAAGTAAGCACTTAGCTGGCGTTGGACAATGTGGGATGGGTTCGTTATGAGGATCGTTGTTTCAAAGATTTTATATCAACGTAATGGACCTCGGAAACGGATATATTAAGGAGACGTGGCCCGGTGGCGGTTCGTTTTTCCTTTCTTCTTTTTTTATGCGTTACCAAATTCGGAGTTTGGTTGGCTTAGTTCGTGTTACAAGACAAACGCAAATCTATATACAATAATAATGATCTATGTTTATGATGATCGGAATGAAATCAACGCAAATATTGACTATTTGCCTCAATCCTGCAGAGGTTCTGTGCGTGTTGATGCCACTTATTGAGTTTGTTTTAATAATTGGTGAATAAAATTGCCGCTGAGGACAGAAGGCGAGTCACATGGTTTAATGACTTTGGTCTAACAATCACTTTCGTTTTATAATGCCTGATTCGGCATAACGGCACGTTAGGCTTATTTGACTGGTTACGATTTAGTAGCTGAGCGAAATGGGGGCAAGCCATAATTGCAGATCAATATCACCTGACATCACAACTTTCAAACCGACGGATACGGGACATGAGATAACAGTCGCCAAGTCCCAAAATGTTCAACCCTAGGTATAGAGCGACCTGGTAATAGGCAAAAGGTACACCAGTCTCGAGAACCAGGTACTTAGGGCTGATTTGACCAGTCCTGCCCCCACATTGCCATCGTATTCCTCCAGCCAATGCGATTGGCCAATGCAGCCACAGGGCTGAACCAGCTGGACCTGGGTAAAATCATGTGTAGTGTTGCCTCTGTGCGGATGTTCTGTAGGTTCGAGATGTCCCATCGTTTAAAAGGACACCAAGACCCCTTTCGATTTCCAGCCCGCGAGAGTAGATCTTGAAGTCGTACTCCTTTTGTGCAAAGACTGCTTGCTTCCTTGCAGCCTATTCTTTGGCAATTTAGCCCTGGGACGAACGACACTCTTGAGATTCTTTTCGTGTAATAAATTACAGACACATTCTGGTTTCCTCCGGATTTTTATCAGAGAAATTGTATTTGTAGTTGGCACAACTATGGCTGACGGGCGATACGGTAACATTACTGTGTTCCTATTACGGTCAGGAACAATGACACCAGTATGCTAACCTTTTGTTATCAGTTGACGGCAGCTACTATTTTTATTCCCCGAATAAAGGAGCTGCTATATTCTTTCTTGTTGTGTTCCTTGCATCAGGTTCTATCCATTTATGGCAATGCCTGTATGTATCCTATTGTGGCCCTCAAGTTTCCCCAGACAATCCATCTGACAGTTGATATGTTCAGTCATTATAAATGCTGGAAACTAACACCATTGTTTCCATTTTGTTGTCTCCTTTTTACGGCAGGATTTGCCCTCCGTGAGTACGGGGCATTCAATTATGACAACCTCAATGTCTACATTGCCAGTATTTGCATAACATATGCCGCACCGTACGTTCAGTTATCAGTCCAAGGAAAGTAACCACAACTCTGACAAATATGATAGTCCTCTGCTGGAGCTGCAAAACTACCAGATTCTTGGCAGAATCCTGTACTACGTCCCATACCACTCCCCTCTCCACCCCGGTCGAGTCTTGACGACTTTTGGTTTCCTCTCCGCTATTATAGAATCATTGAACGGGTGGGGTGCATCGTATTCGGCTAATCAGTCTTTGAGCGACAGCGAGATTGAGACGGGCCATGCTCTCATTAAAACGTCATTGATCCTCCAGATTGTCGTCGCTGTTTTATTCATTGCCTTAGCCACCGTCTTCCATCACCGATGCCGAGTTAGTGGCATCAGAAATGAGAACCTTGAGAATTCGCTGACTACATTGTATACTAGCATCGGTCTGATTCTAGTGCGCACAATTTACCGGCTGGTCGAATATTTTGGCGTCGCCAAGCTCCGTTTTGAGCCTGGATTCGACCCCATGTCCATGTCGCCTGTTATTCGATATGAATGGTTCTTTTACGTCTTTGAGGCAGCGATTATGCTGATCAATGTCATAATGTTCAACGTACGCCACCCTCGGCGCTATCTTCCAAGGAGCAACAAGATTTACCTCGCGCCTGATGGCATTACGGAGGTAGAGGGCCCTGGCTTCAAGGACCCACGGCCATTCTGGATGACATTGGCGGACCCTTTCGATATCCGGGGCATTGTGACAGGGCAGTCTAAGCAAGAGAGGTTCTGGGAGACGCATGATCAAGGGACAGTGCGTGTTGGGGAGAACACAAAGTCCAATGTTGATCCAGTCTAGGCGGAAAACGTGGGCTCACGGCATTTCGCCGCATTGGACATTTTTCACATGTCCATATTCTTTTATTTGCATGTATCCAGGAAATCCGAACGCGGAAGTGTAAGACTGATTCCAGTCATTATCCATTGGCCCTCAAGCTATGTCGTTTGATAGGTATAAACAGACTGCCATGTTCAAATCATATGAGTTGTGTAGCCCCTCGCAATTGTAATTTAGCTATTCTAATAAAACCTTGAGCTTCAGGTAATTTCGCGGATTGGATAATAATAATAATTCCACAATCATTTAAGATGCGTTGGGCAAGAGATCAATCTCCTACCCATTTAGACACATGTGAAGGCGAAGGAATGGGCCTAACAAATTCCCCATTCAAATGTGGATCCCATGTCGCCACATATAAGATGGCCCATGATGGCGCAGCGTTGGGCAAGGCGAAGTTAAGTCAGGGATGACATGTTGGTTGCTAAGAATATCGTCTCACTCTAGCAAATTTGACAACGAACGGGTGTTGGATTTAAACATGCCTCAACAAAGTTACAGGTCGAAGAAACAAGTATTCCTGGCTACATGTACATGCAGTCTTCTTTACTGACTATTTCTGATGAAACTGGGGATATTCATGGGGATGGGGGATATGGTCCAATATCAACCACCCAAGATGATCCAATGAGTGCAGTCTTGCCTAGGTCCCGCGGTGAGATATACCAGAGTCTATCCACTATCTACAAACTTGGTCGTATGCTAGCAGCCTAGTAGCCATTTGGTGTTGGCAATTCATATGAAAGAAGTAGACTGGTTTTGTGGTGACCCTGAACATTGACCATGGATGGATGCATTTCACATCTTAGACGAGACAAACCGGAAACACATCCCGATTCAGCTAATCGCCTAATACACACGCTCAAACACGCACCTTGCCATGAATGAAGATAGTCGCCCCCCGCCCCCCCACGCTTAGCACAGCCACATCTTGGACCTCATGTTAGCTGAAGCGATTCGCTCAAAGTGGCGTTAGAAATAAATTCATTGACGGTCAGTAAAGTAATCAGTGCACGCACTAACTAAAGGAGAGCCAAGAGGATCAATTATATTCGGAATAAGTTCTCCAATTCTTCTATTAAGCACATCTTGCCTTCAGCTGTGTTGCACAATATTATGGGACTAGTCTTTCTCTCAGCAACGCGTCTGTGTGTAGGCTGGACATCCCGGCCACGAGGTGGATGTGAGCCCGCTTCGGGCCTTCCTAAACTTGGCCACCTACTGTAACCAGCTAAGACGCACTCATCCTTCACTCAAGCCTTCATTTCCTCATTCAAGCAAATCCATGACTGAAGGATCGACCTAGCTTCCAACCCAATCACATGCGCCGTCCCATGTTTCGTTTACCGCTTGTCCTCCAGGGTTCCCTGGAATCATATCATCATCGGTTGTACCTTTGGTAGTTCAATGTGACACACTAAGAACTATTTCTATCGTTAATACATGCATTTAGTAATTTTTTTTTTTGGGGGGGGGGGAGGGGGTTTAATTTCTTCCACCTGTTTTCGCCCATGTGTTGCCTCATCTACTGACTCTTCTCCAATACTAATTAAGATGGGGTGCCACAGTCAGAGTGAAGCGAGCAAGGTCTTACTCAAGGCAAGAAAATATTACAGTTAATCTCGTTTTCAACGACTTGGCCATCGACAACTACACGATGAGGGGGTACCAAAATACAGCCAACATCAGGATTGTACACAGTCACCTTCCCACTCCTCACTGCGCCCCCCAATCTGGAAAGTACATTGTTACTATTAACGTGCTGAATGACAAGGGAGGTCGGCGTGTGGGGTCGTTTCGAGGCGGAGGGGGATCTGACAAACCCTGGTCACTGTCACAGGACCAGCATTGATGGGCCTGGCAGCCAATTCGTCGTCACACACAAGGAGCATACCGACGTGACGGAGTCGGACCAGAGCCAACTCAACCTAGTTGGACCCTGACACCCCAACAAGCCGGAGCCGCCGCTTTTTCCTCCGCCGCGCTCACAGGACCGAGCTTGGGACTTGGTTTTTCGCAAAATAGATTGTAGCTTAGGCAACTTTACAACAGAGGTATCAGACTGAGGGTTAATTAGGCATTGATATATGAAGACTCACGTACTTATCTCACTGTTTCGCTGCTTCATCCTCTTTGCTTTTGCTTCCATTGGCGAAACATCTTGCACCACACCAACAATCGAACCAAACGAATTACCCCTGCTCAAGCTTCGCCCCGTTCTCGCCCCGTCTCGATCCCGCCCAATACTAATCCCCGCCACTAAACCAAAGCTCCGCCCACGGACCCTCCCAGTGGGTGATACCCCGGTCCCGACCCGACCGATCAATCGCCACAATACGCCAACCAGTACCAAGTGAACAGACTCAAAGTCAGCCATCGGGGACATCTTGCACCAACCCGTACAATGGCCGTTCAAGGCGCCATCAGTGCCTGGCCGCCTCGAAGCCACCAGAGGCCAGACCACGGGCAATCCGGGAAAGTCCAATACCATATCTTCGTCTCTTCTCCCATCTCCCCGTATGCCAAAAGATCAAGATATCAACCATTCGGTAACAAATCAGACACACGTCACACATCTATTTCCGATCCACATCAGAAGACCAATCCTGCTGTGCTTGGTTCAGAGCCGAATGCAGCTAAAGTTTCTCACTGACATAACCCTGCCACACTGCGCAGGGTGCCGTGCCCCAGTCTTCGCCCCCTTCAAAGCATGGGCACGAGGTGGAAGACTCAGTCTCTTCATTCGCTTTGTTATCCATCAAATTCATCTTCATCCACTTCTACTTCTACATCAACTGCATCAGTATCTACTCGCTCTCTTCCTTTGCATTTAACCCCAATCCCCATCCCCTCTCCATCGCCGCTGCCCTCACCTCCATCGTCGCCACTGGGGCCGGCCTCCGTCTCCGTCTCCGTCTCCGTCTCGGCTTCAACCTCAATCAACACGGCCCGTCCAGATTCGGATTCGTTCGCCAAACCACTTCTCCGACCTTTGTCCACCCCCAGGCCTCTTTCCCGGCTTCGTTCTCATTCCTCCTCCAGCCTTTCTCGCCTGCGAGTTCTTACCCCGGATATCTTCACCAGCTCTGATCCTCCACCCACAGCGGCCGCCATGACAGAGCGGCCCACCATCTATGTCCACTTCGAATTTGGGGTATCGTGGTCACCTCGCCATGCCCCCAAGAATCGCCAAGTTACCTATATGTCAAGAAGCCTGCGCGACCGTGCCACTCAATTTCCTCGACAACTGCCTCCACCAACTACGAACTTTCTCACTGACACTCAACCACAAACTGAACCAGCCGTGCAGTCGCAATTCTTCAACCCGCAACCTGGACCAGGCGCTCCAGCTCATGCTAACCAACAATCGCAATTCCCCAGAGATGTCGTTGCCATTCACCCCCCTCAAAGCGACACTGCACGCATTCAGAATCACCAAGTGCAACAAACTCACGCACCATTATCCTCAAGTCAAGAATGGGAAAACTTACACCCGCGACGAGCCTCTCGCTCTCAAAGCAGAAGTTCTCATGAACGAGGACGATCTGCTCCACCGCCATTTAGCAACAGTCCATGGGATACCAACCCAAGTGCATCAGCGACGGCGGCAGCCACCAGCAATTTACCCAGGGATCAAAGACCTCAAACAACACCACAAGTTTGGAAGGCCCTTCCCGCTACTCCAAATCAATTCCGACTTGGCGAAGACGGGATGCCCTGGTCATCTTGGACATTCCCAATGGGGTACGCGGATGACGAAAACATAGAGAACGACGAAGGCGAGACCTCCAGGCGTCAAAGCGATGCGTTTTACGCAGCAGAGGCATCGCCTATATCATCACGCCGGTTTGAAATCAGTGACCGTGACAAAGGGAAAGAAAAAGAAATGCAGTCCTTGGCGGCCGCGTTAGTGACTGTGGACAATGGATTTGAGGATCAATGGTGGTACCAAGGCTCTCGTCTTGTACATGTGGCCGGTAACATTCTACCAACCACATCAACAAGCCAAGCAGAGGGTATGGGCTCAACCAACACACATAACATTGCTAATGATAACATTGGGTGGGCAGTGTCTAGTCAAGATACATTGAATCAGGAGCAGGTACGGAATCATGAAGTGGATGAAAGATTCCATCCTTCGTGGGCAACGTTCCAGGCTTTGACACCACGATCTAGCATAGTTGATATTGTATCCCCAGTAAGCGATTTCTCAAGCCCTGTCGCTAGTTATCCCGGATTACATAGGTCTTTAACAACAAGGTCAGATGAACTACATATGTAATTATAGAGTATATTAGGAATATATTAATAGTACAATATAGCCCCTGTAAGTTTGTCTAGTGTTAACTTTCTTTCTAGGTACCCTGGTTAAATTCTATCTTTATTAAGTATTTACTATAAGAAGATTAAAATTTAAAGAATTATATTTATAAAATTATTTTAATATTAATTTATTTATTAATTAATTTTTATATTTTTTTATTAATAATAAATAATTCTTAATAAATCTTATTATAATTAAAATCCTTTTAATTTATTTATTATATTAATTACTTTTAATATTTTCTAAAAATCTTTTTTTATTTAGCTTTATATTCTTAAAAATATTTAAATAATATTTTTTTATTATTTTTTTAAATTTAATATATTTTTTTATAATAAACTTTTTATTATTAATATTAAAATAATTTTTAAATAAAATTTAAAATTTAAAATTAATAAGCTTTATTTTTTTAAATAAATTAAGCTTATTTTTTTTATTATATAAATTAAATATATAATTATAATAAAAAATAAACT
>JAHVYC010000161.1:0-101516 GCA_020623665.1 Calonectria multiphialidica
GGCGGGCGTGGGGGCGGGCGGGGGGCGGGGGGGGGCGGGAGGGGGAAGGAGGGGGGGGGGGGGGGGGGGGAGGGAGGACGGACATCACACCAGGCGGCCCTGCTGGGCAGCCGGGGAATGACAGGGCTGCTTAGTCAGGCCAGTTGCACCAGCAGGCCTACTTGGCCCTGTTTGGCCCTGCCTGGCCCTGCCTAACCCTGCTTGGCTCTCTGCTTGTGCCCTGTTCTCTGCGCGGTTCCTTGCGCCGCGACGTCACACCCGCCCATCACCTGCGACGACGACGAACAGAATCTCGAATCGCGAATCCTTCGCCCGCCATTGACTCACCCGACGACGCCGCATAGCACGCATCATGCCAGCCGAGGATTCCGATGCTCCGGCCAAGTCCCTCCTGGATAAGCTTCACGACTGGGGCTGTAAGTCGGGCTCTCTCCATCTGTCTCTTCGCTCCCATCTCTCTCCCTCCCTCACGCATTTCTGCCTCGCCATTGACCATGCCCGCCAAAGGAATGAGGCCGTCGCCTTCGTCCCTATAATCATACGCCAGACCACCTCACCACCGGAGTACAGTACTGACTGACTGACAATCCTTCCCAGCCGCATCTCTCCCACCCTCTCTCCTTGCCACCCTCGTCTTCGCCCTACACGCCCGTCCGATGCAGCCTCTCCCGCTCTTTACCTTCACCCCGGCCCTGCTCTTTTCTTCCTACCTCAACCTCTCGGGCTACCCGACTGGAAGCGCAGGCGTAACAGCCGCTTGGTCCGGTCTGTACGCTCTGCTGGCCCTTCGGCGTCGCCAGCCATTCCGCTCCAAGCTCTCCATTCGAGGCGTCGTTCGTGGCACCGCCGTCGGCCTGGGCACCGCCAACTGCATTGCCGGCGGATGGGTCTACTTCAAGGGTGATTTTGAAAAGGATGCCCAAGAACGAAAGGACCGAAACCGTTGGGGTCAGTTTGACGACGATGAATAAATCAAGGAGAATTAACGCACTCTTGCTGTCCAGGATGGGCGCGGGGGCCAACTGTACGATATGGTAAGTGTATATTCAAAAAACGACAGAAACCGCCTCTCATCAAGGATGAGGTTCATAGCCTGCATGCTCATGGCTTGCCGCAGCGACACCCACCAACAAAATTTGCATTCAATAGTGCTTAATACATAAAAGTCTTGGCTACCGCAATGGCCTGTTCATGATGTTGGGTTTACTTTGCAGACGACACGTACAGTTGTTTGAAGGTCAAGGTTCAAGGCTGATCAGCAATCACAACGGCCACCTCGCACCTGTTCGCCAGAGATGCACTCGAATACGCTTACACAACACACAAAGACAAACCAAACACAAACCAAACTAGCACATTCGTGCAGCGTGATATAGAAATTGTTACCACTTGTGTAACCTAGTCTAACCTCTTGGTGTTTCCTTTTTACAAGCCGTAGTAAACGCTTGGGCATTCCAGCTATCTTGAATCTATAGCAGTACAGTACGAAATGCTGCTGCATGCAACCCTCTCCCCCATCCCCAACACCCGTACAAAAGAAAGCCAGCTAACTCAACATGCGATCCAATGACCCCCGCCGGACCGGAATAAAGTAAAATAAAACAACATGAACCCCTCCCTCCCCAATAAAAAAAGAGTAATTAAAAACGCCCATAAAAGTGGGAGACGGTCTCAGCCCTTGATGCGTCTCCAGCCCAGTTGGTGCCGTGAAAATGCATGATTCAAGTCATCATCTCGAAACCTCAAACCAGTGAGGAAATGCTCATCCCAAAGTGGAGCCCCAAATCACTATGCTCGCCTAGTCGCTCAAGTGAAACCAAACCCAATTTAGTCCTATGCTTTGGTAACGGGAAAATCGTAAATGTGTACGGATACAAGGTTGGTCAGTGGTGTTGGTTCTGGTGTCAGAGGTTATTCAGACTCAGTACCGTCGAGAATCGTCAAGGAGAAAATGGGGTTGGCGGCATAATCTCCGCTACCTGAGATGGTCCTTCCTCGCCACAGGCCTCATCTGTGACCCTGATACGAGCCAAATGACCAAGACGAGAAATGAGAATAACAGGGCGCGGAAAAACGTCTGGATATGGACCGGACTGTGCACCATATGGTCATCTGTGGAGAGACGGAGGGTTGAGGTTTGAAACCCGCTGATATAGTCCAGATCACACTCGCGTGCCTTGGGCTCGGCGAAGGCCTTGTACTCATCCAGCACCTTGGATGTATCCCAGCCGGAGACCTTCCGAACCACGCCAACAACGCACCCCGTTCGGTGCTTGCCGTGGTTGCAGTGAAGCATCAAAGGGTAGTTTTCCTTGTTGAGTACGATGCTAAGAATAGACTTCATCGTCTTGAGAGGGATGGCCTCCTTCTTAGTACCCTTCATATTGAAGACGACCTGACGAATACCTTCACGGCCGAGAAAAGCCTCTAGTTCATGATCGATTTCGTCCTTCTTCACCAGTGTCCTATTATGCATGCGTAAGTGTGAGTTCGCCTGAAAGCTAGACGCGGGGGGTATTTACACCACTGTCTTCAATTGGAGGCCCTTGATGTACTCAAAGTCTGAGGGTTTGGGATAGCTGCTTCGATACACACCAGGAACGACGACACCAAAGTTGAGGGGCCGTCCATTGAGCGATGCATGAGGGTATTCGGAGGCTTGTGATGATAGGGACGAGGCGGATGACGAGATAGACATGGCTGAGGCATGATTAGCTTGTGGCGGAGATTGGAGAGGCAAAGTTCACGCCCTACCAGTTGACTCGTAAGTCCTCGCCGTGGAATTATCCTGGCTGCCACTGGTTGATGTGCTCGGCGATCGGATGATGGCAGTGCTTTCTCGGATGGAAATTGTGTTCCGCTGGCCCTCCTCCATGTCTCGGGACACTTGCACCATTTCGTCGTTGGGGGAGGAGCGAGAATTACGTCTTGACCGGAACGGGGTCGTGGAGGACTTGTGTTGGGATTCGTGGTGCGACGTTTCGTCAATGAAGACACGCGAACTGCGCTTCGAGGCCATATCCGGGACAGACGGGATCAAATCCATGCGGCCAATGCGCTCGGAGACGAGGACAAAAGTCGAGGAGGCTTGGAGAGAGAAGAGACGAGGGTTATAGGGCAAGCTCGTGCGTGCGTCAGATGTCGATGTATATGGTCGGGTCAAGAGGACGGCAATGACAACGATGTGACTGAAGTGGTGTCCGAGGGGTTCCAGCGGCAGAGTGAGCCGGATGCTCAGGAGGAGAGAGAAGGATAGCAGTGGTGAAGAGAGAGGCTTTGTGGTGATTCAAGTGTGGGTTGATGCAGAATAGATTCCAGATGTCGCGAGGGTTGACTTTCAGTCGAGGAGCACCTGTGAAGTGCTCGCGCGGCAAGGCAGCGCCTTCTAGAGGGTTGTGAGATTCATTTTGACGACAATGAACTCGGCGTTAAAGTCCATCACGAGCGAGGGGAAGCAGAAGAGGAAGTAGTCAGAGCGTGGGGGTGGTGGCCTCGCTCGGTGAGGAAGAATGGATGGTCTTGAGGTGGGAAGGCGAGTGAGATGATGTTTGATCCCGGGTCGGCTGGGGGAAAGGATGGAGAATGGGCTGAACGTAGCGACAGCCAGGGGATTAGACGGAGAATGGGGAGAAGGACCAGGGAGAGGCCGGGATGGTGCAGTAGCGGGCTTGGGAAGCCCGACTCCGATCTAGCGAATTTGCGTCTGTCTGGCGCTGGGTGGACAAAATAAAAGGGGGAGGAGGGTCAATGGCAGAGCAGGGAGGGCAGAGCTGAGGGCAGAGGGAGCATGTAGGGGGATGGCCCAAGAGGGGGCAACGTCACTGGTGGTACCAAGGACAGCCTCGAGAGCTGGTTAGCGCGCCGTCTGCTGCCTGTAGCCAGATGGAGATGATGGGGGAGTGGAGTTGGGAGGAAGATGACCGAGTGGACGTGGGATGGTCCGGGCTAGCGTTGTAGTGGCTGCGGCGGGGCCTTGACTTTCTGCTGGGCGGGGGGGCATGGTAGGCCCTGGTTCGCTGAGTGCGCTGAGTTTTAGGGGACTGGCGGGCGACGGGGGAGTGCCCCAAAAAAAAAACATACAGCAGACGTGGTGATGTGCTGCCAATGGCTCTGCACGATGTGCAGCATGTAGTTACGCCAGAGCAGGTGCTATGCCTACGCCATCATGAATGTGCTTGTAACAGTCGCAACGTTGTCGACTGTTGCCCCGGCGGCCTCGAACCGACTCACGGATCATGGGCTCTGCCAGCCCTCGGCAACCCACGCGTCTCACCTCCCAGATGCAGACCGACCTGACGCAGACCAGATGCAGGCCAGATGCAGACCAGATGCAGAATGGAGGAGAGTGCGAAGTACCGTAGCAGCCACTGCCGCTGGCAAAGCACAATGGTTGTTCAGCATCGGGCCTCGTCCACCCCTGCATGAAGTGCCATTCCTGGCCTGCCTTTGCCACCAGATTGGACGCGTCGGCGCCTCTGGGGGTGGTGATCTCGAGTTGATCAGCCTGAGTGCATCCTGAAGAACCCGGCGCGATCTACTTGAGGATGCCATTGGAGGGGGGCGCCCTGTCGGCTTGGGGGTCGCATTACTCTACACATTGGTGCACAATCCCTTCACAGGCCACTCGGCACAGGCTTGATGGGCGCCCGAGAATAGATGCTACGGCGAAACGGGAGGTGGCACGAGAGAAGCCGAAAAATACATGAACCAAAAATAAACAAAGAAAGAAGAAAGAAAGAAAAAAACTCAAAAAATATCAACGCAAACGGACTCGGCCACGTGAAGGTTTCGAGGGCCTCGTCCATCTCCGAGGTCAGGCCAGGCCAGGCCAGGACAGGGCGTTGGCCTCAACCCTACATGAATACCGAAAACTGTCTTGGACGACCTTGGCCTGGAGCCGCCTGTGTCTTCGCTCGGCACCAGCGCCTTGGAACTCTAGCCTGCCGTGGCGCCCAAGCGGGAGAGGGGTAGCCAAATAAGAAGCCACCACGAGGCATTGCGCCGCTTGTCTTGTCTTTGTCCTTGTCTTTGTCTTGTCTTTGTCTTGTCTTGTCTCTGCCTCGAAGGCGCCTCCGCATTTGCCTGTACTACATACTCCGTACGTAGCTATGCTATACTTGACGTGCCGGACAAGCCAGCCAGCCCACCTGCGTGTCTCACCTTTTTCAAAACGTGCCCACCTTGCCCAGCCAGGCCAGGCACCGTCAACAACGCTACTGTGCGTCTGTCCCGAAGCGTCACCTCTCGCCGCTGTCGTTCCTCAAGACCGGGTCGTCGGTCTGGGGCACGTGTAATCCCCTCGATCCCGTTGGCCCATCCTCCGCCAGGAGACGGGGCGGAACCGGGGCATGGCTGTGGCGGTAATGAGCCTCTGTTGGCGGGCCACGCCACGAGAAACGAAAGTGCTCGCGGAGGCTCATTTCGCCCTCGACCGCAGACCAACAAGTATGTGTACCAAGGGCGACCGAAACCCACACGGCACAGGGCAGCGAATCCAGAGGCGCGCAAGATGCGGCATGACGACGTCCCCAATGCTTCTGCTCGGTGGCTTTGGCATTGGGCTGCATTAGTGACACACAGCACACCATCACGCCCCCCAGGACACACCGACCAGACACTCGAGACATGGCGTGGGGTCGTCGTTTACATACAGTGCATACATGTCTTGATTGGGCCACGGCCTTGGGGGGAAGAAGAAAATAGAGGCTCAACTACCCAAGCTGCCAGAACGGGGACGCACGGAGCTTGGGCTCCCGATGGCTCCGTGGGTCAGAGGCTGCCGGGCATCGCGCGCTACCGAGCACTCAGCGCCTGTGCTAAATATTGAAACCGGATTCCGTTGCTGGCGGCTCATTCCCGCCCCATGCTGTATTCTGAAGCACGAACACAAGCCGATCGTCTTGACGATTCCATAATTGTGGTGTGCTGTCGCCACAGGTGAGTGGCCGAACCCTTGAACCAAGCATTTTAGCGGGCCGCGGGTAGATGTGGCTACTGAGCGAGAGGATGGGCTCGTCCAGACTTTTCTGCCCCACGTCGTCGTCTTCTTTTTTTTGTTCCCTCCTGTACGTCTTGCCTCTAATTACAGCTTCGTAATAGGTCCATTGGTCCCCTCGCCTACGTTTTGCGGGATTCTTGGCCGTTCAGCATATGCACGGCTGTCGATTCCTGTCGCTCGGGTATGTCAGCTGAGCACCAAATGTTGAGCATCGGTCTTGATCAGACACGAATCCTTTCGTCGAATCCCCTCTCTGCCGCCAGATTTTGAGGGGACGAGAGACAACTATGCAGAGAGTTCAACGGCCTCAGCAACCTCTGATGCCATCGTGCTACACGTCTTGTGAGTAGCTGCTCCTCCGCTTCTGCCTCTGCCTCTGCATACATGTTGCAGTGTCGCACTTGGGAGCGTCACTTGACGTGGTCACCTGCCTTTATCCAGATCAAATGCGATGCAACGCACTGGCACTACGTGCCTCTTTGTGATGGATGAAACGCATCCCCTTCCCAATTGTGATTGAGACAATGCTATTTTCCAGCTACCTACACGTGTGGGCGTCACACTGGACCCCCACGGACCCCCGATCTATTTCTGCTTTGTCAGGACCTGTGGATTGCTGCTTTTGTGCGTGTGGCTGGAGGGTGCACGTTTTATTTTGTCCGCATAACCTTTGACACGAAAGTCCCCTGCCCTAACCTTTCATTCAATGTCCCGCGCCGGATGAAGCCGGCCATTACTGCAGCTGACCATAGTGACGGGCCTCCCATTACGAACAGAATGGCATTTTGGTCTTGATGTATTGGACATACTGCTTGATGCACCTAGACCGATTCTGTCTGCTGCCGGTCTCTCTCTGATGGAAACCTGCCGTTCTTGGCGGGACACGCCGTGCTGCTGGGCTTCGGCCCAACCATGCCAATACACGCTATATTACGTATCTGACGTAGATGGGTATATTCTCCCGTATGGATATAATCCTTTCGTCAAATGTCTTCTTTCTTCTTCATTTTTTTTCTTAGGGGGGGGGGTTCGTCGGCAAACTATAAGTGAGGCGGGCGAGGTGAGTCCAGTGGCGTGCTGGTAGCTCCCACCGAAACCGACGCCGGCACCGACACCGAAGCCCGTAATTACGGTTGCTTCGGCTTCGGACATTTGCTCCCACCGTGTCTTGGACCAAGTTTTCAGCGATCTTCAATTTGACTAATGTGTTGGCCCCATGTGAGTTGAGATTTGTCAACCACGTTGCTGCGTACGCGTCGTCACCTCTTCAGAGCCTTTGGGCTACATAATCAGCTCGTGGCTATCTCTACCCTCCACAGCCTTTGTGAGCTATACGTAAATCCCCGCGTCGTACCTGGCGACTTGCTGAAGGTCGATGGCTAACATGATGACGAAACGGCGTCTTGCCTCCCCTGGCCCAGCCTCACTCAGCCTCGACGCTGGTTGGCTCTTGTACGCCTCGTACAAGGGTTTCAGGGCGCTCTCTCCACGTAACAACTCTGGAGTCAAGCCTGCAATTCCGTGAAGCCACTACTGTAGGGTAGGTGTGTAAATTTGCACGCCACCACAGAACCAATCGTTTAGTCGCATCCGAGTCGCCCTAGCGCATTCGTGGTTTTCCGCATCATAATGTTGCAGCGAAACTTGCGCGTTAATGGTACCACATCGGGTCATCCACTCGCAACGTTCTGTGTCGCGGCATGGGCAGTGTACCTATGCTCGCGCCTTGGCTCTGTCGCGGCTGCTCCCACACTCGCTGTGCTGCATCTCCGTCTGGGGCTCCATGGGGCCGACAACCTGTGTTGAGGGGCATGGTTCCATACTAGATAACCAGTTTGTCTGGCGACCTTCGAGTCACTGTCGCGTGCTCAACACCCCTTCCTTTGACTCTGGATGCGGGATGCTTGCACCAGGTCGAAGGCAGACCAAGTCTCGACCCCAGCCTTTGCCTGTCCTGGGACCGATCTGCCCACATCCCACGTGAAGAAATGCCATATTTGACACCGAGGGGAGGCGGGAGCAGCCTTTGTTCCTGTAGATTTCCCTGCTGCATTGAAGTTGCCTGTTTTGGTCACCGAGATAAAAAAAAAAAAGACCGTCCCCAGTCTCCAAAAGCTCCACGACCACCCACTGTTTCGGGGCCCCGGGCATCGCCCACCAGCTCCCCGGCCCAATAGCTGGCTAATCCAAAGGCAAGGAACCGGGTGGTCAGGGCAGGCAGTATTTGAGGCCTGCTTCAATATGCGAGAATTTGCTTTCTGCTTGCTCCGGGTGGTTTGTCCGTAGTTGTCGGGCGGTTCATGAACCCTGGCTTCCATGGGTCCCATGCGAGTGCTTCACATCTGAATCCACCTCTGGAACAGCGGAGGGCCAACGCCCGGATGCGTTTTATGAGCCTTTGTACCCAGTTTGTTGCAAGGCGACTCTGCGCTCCCTGTTGGTGTCATTTCTGGCAACAAAATCAAACGTTGTTCCAGCCATGGGGCGGGTGGGTGAAAGGCGCCATGCAAACCCATTAGCCGACCCAGTTTGAGGTTAGTCTAACCATGATCTTCTTCTATGAAAAAAAAAAGAGTTCTGTTCCAGTAGCCATTTCCCCAATTTAGCGGCGAAACCATACTATGGTTAGACCATGTTTGGTTAGGAGTTGCTGGCCGAACCAATGCAAAATTTCATCTATCACTTCAACCTCAATATGGTATTGTAACCCTATTTCGGGCAATGAGCCATCGTACCCTGCTCCTCGCATCACCTGACTCTCTCGAAATGTACATGTACATAAAATCACCATAGAGGATCCAATCGCGTCTTCTGACTGGCTTGGGCATGCTTAGTGGCACCTGGTGTTTACTGACTTGGATCATTCGCCCAGCCACCGTGGGGGTCATATGCGAATAGTTGGCATTGAGTCCTTGTCGGATGACAACATAGATCATCCAACCAATTTTTTTATAGGAAGGGGAATAACCGAAAACAAAGTAGCTATTCATTTCATTAATGGCTAGAGGGTCCCGTTAATGAGAGAGGCAGGCTTATGAGGTAAAAAGTGAACTTCTATTGATGCATTGTACCCTTGTAAATCCCCTTCAAATAACTCGACTACCCAGACTAAAATGACAACTTATGTCAGAACATTCCTGTAACGCGCGGTCGCCAACCAACCAAAAGTTTTCACTCAAAATTTTTTAATTATCAGAATAGGGCAATATAGATACATATGAAAATTACAATCGGCTGGTTAAAAAATTGAACTATGCATCAGTGGCTGGAAAGTTTGACTTTCCAAAGAGGCTGACTTGTGTCCCGGGTAGCTAGTTGAGTGGCCACCCACTTGAATTGCTTGTTTAGCCAACGAACCTGCTCTAGTGTAACATACTGAGCGTTGAATTTCATGAGCACTGTGATATGGCCATTATCTCCCTGCAAGCATTGGATGATGAGTGGGTAAATCTCATAGTTGTCGTTTCTGTTATTGATACCTAGGGCCTCTTCATCGACAAGGGAAAACGGTGCTTTGGAGTTGTCCTTCTCCTTTGGTGATGGTTGGATAATCAACATGTGTTGAAAGTCGCAGGCTTCTTTAGTTGTCTCATTGAAACCTGATATTTTTTGCAGGCCAGTGTGACCAAAAGGAATCATGGCATTTGCTTGTTCTTGCACACCAACCAAAAACTGAGCGATGGTTATCGCTTTGTTTATGCGGATACGGCAAGGAACGTTTGAGTGGGTTGGCCCAATGATCTTTTGGATTCCCGACACCGGCGCATCGCGCCCCGAAAGAAGACATCCGAATACGACATCAGTAGTTTTGAGATAATTAGCCATCACAAATGCCCAGGCAGCTCGTAACAGGCTTGGCAATGTGACATTTGTAATTTTGGGACTGGGAATATGCATTTCTCCAGTATGCACGTTGAGCGATCTTGTCTTCTGGAGTGCGATGCGAGTGTTGGGAAATTTGGTCGTATTTGCACCTTCAAGTTGTGATACCCAAAAGCGCTTTGTGTCATCGGGGTTGGCCGACAGTGTGTAGTTGATGTAGTTTTTGAAAGGGATGGGGCTGAAATGTTCCTGGCGATTATACGTTGCCTGCAAAACATCAGACACTAACTGCATAGTGCTTCCATCATACATGGCATGGTGGAGATCCCAGACTAGATAGCAGTGATCGCTTTCGGACACAAATGTGAAGTACGACAGTGGGGTTCCGTAGCCTATACTGGCTCTGGGCATGTTCAGGACGTCACCAAGTGGGAATCCTTTCACCTGTCGCCAGGTGGCTCTTTCATCCAACACAATCTGCATTGGGCCATGCTTTGAGAGAACAATGCGCGTGCGCAAATTGGTACACACCGACACAGTTGTTCTCAGGGTGGCCTTGAAATGAACAAGGTTGATGTCTTGGCGAAGCTCGAAAATGTAACGCGTGAAATGACATCCGGGTTGCCTTATTGCGGAAGCGATTAAGCTATCTTGCAATGGGGTACAGGGGAAGGCATCTTGTATCCGGTCTGGATGAACTTGGCACTGCCTGATAGCCTCCTGAGTGACTTGAGAACGAATGTCTTGAGGAATCAATGCCCAAGGTTCCAGAGTCATTTGCTGTTCGCTTTCTTTGAGCAAGGCCGCCGCCGCAACACTTTTTAGGACAGGATTATCGAAGATGGTAGCAACATTGAGGGTAATTCCATGTTCGTCAGCCAGAGTAACGAGCTGAATGGCAAAAATAGAATCACCACCCAGAGCCAGAAAGCTAGCATCGCGGCCGATGGAATTGGCCGGAATCTTGAGAATATCTGACCATAGCTTCTGCAGTTTCATTTCCATCTCTGTCTCCGGCGCCCGATGTGCGCTTTTATTGAGCGCATAGCATGCCATCTCATCAGGCGTCAAGGCCAAGGCCATGGTTCGAAGTCCCTTTCGGTCTAGCTTTCCAGATGTTGTGAAGGGCATATATCGACAGGGGATAAACACACCGGGGACCATATACTGAGGTAACAGGACGCCAAGTCGGCCGACCAGTGCTGCGACCAGGCTTTCCAACTCGGCAGTAAACGGAATGAAAGGCGAAGCGGCGTTGGAATCAATCATCTTTTTGTCGCTACTGTAAGAAAAATAGGCGACGAGACCGGTTGTACGCTCGGTTTTGAGAACATCAACAACTACCTGTCTGACGTCCTGGAGACAGGCACGGATGTTCTGTTCCACTTCGCCTAGCTCGATGCGGAGCCCACGAATCTTGACCTGTGTATCCTTGCGGCCGACATACTCGACCGTGCCGTCGGGATTATAGTACCCAAGATCGCCGGTTCGGTAAAACCGACTCCAAGAAGCGGATTGAGCGTTGGGCGCCCAGCTTGGAAGCGAGGATACTATGGCGTTTGCGGTTTGCGTAGGGTCATGCAGATACTCACGTAACAGAGTTGGGCCCTGGATTACGATCTCGCCAACACAGCCGATAGGTGCCAGCCTTTGCGGATCGCTGGGGTCTACAATCCAAAGGAAGCCTCCGATTGGACGGCCGATTGTAGTGGGCGACTCCCTTGAAGATGCCCACTCATGAAGACTGCTGAAGACACAAGTTTCTGCGGGACCCCACCCATTGATCAGGCGAACCTTTCCATGCCACATGTCAAGGACGTCCTGACTGACAGCCTCACCCGCGAGAAGCATAACCTTGAGATTAGGGACATCCGGCGGGCTAAGTGTGCGCGCGAACGCAGGTGTGAGGAAAGCCCAGTTAACGTTCATATCGTGAATAAACCCCTTAAGATTGTTCATTCGGTCGTAATCAGATGGAATGCAGACGCAAGCGCCGGAGATGAGGGCGCCAATCATCTCGCCAATAGATACGTCAAAGACATATGCAGAAAACTGCAAGACTCTGACGCCAGGCTGCATACCCAGCCTCTGGCTGATTGCGGCCTGACTGGTACAGACCGACCTGTGCTCCATGACGACGCCCTTTGGTACACCGGTAGTACCGGAGGTGAAGAGGACATAGGCGGGATCGGTAGGGGACACATACCCAGCTGGCGGACGCATGCTCAATCTCTTGGAACGCTTCTCGAGTTTCTTGTCCAAGGGTGTGGATAGCTCAATGACATATGGCACTAGCTCGGAACATCTAGCAGCATGAGCTGGTGAGGCCACTGTAATCTTGGCACCGGTTTGTTGGATAACCTGCTTGTGGCGGGAGGAGGGATGGGTTGGGTCCAGAGGAACCCAGGCGCCCCCTGCCTTGTTGATGGCCAGAATGGCAACAATAAACCAGGCCGATTTCTCAAAGCAGACGTGTATTAAATCTCCTGGCTTGACTCCGAAGCCATTGATGAGAAGGTGAGAGACCCTGTTGGAAGCCTTGTTCAGCTCGTCATAGGTGAACTCCTTGTCCCATGCAGCAACGGCAATATCGTGGGGTCTGAGTTGCGCCTGATCCACAAACAGCTGATGCACGCATTTGTCTAGAATGACGAGTTCATCATCGTGCTGGTTCCAAATTAATGCTTGCTGCATGTCCCACGGGCTAGCGACACTTATGCTTCCAACGAGTTCGTCAGTTTGTTTGCAGAGCTGACTAACAACATGATCGAATTGCCGTGAAAATGCCTCTAGTGTTGACTCGGCCACAACGTCTGTGTTGTAAACAAAGTCAAAGTCGACACGGTCGTCAAGAACAATGCACATGCCCACAAGTGGGTAGTTGAAATAGCCGTCAAGGGATTGATCCTTATCATAGGTATCGGAACCCACGGGTGTGAATATCGCATCATCTGAATTCTTTTCTGAGATTAGTGCCTGCGCGGGCTGAATTACAAGCAAGCTCGAAAAGTCACATGCTTCTCTGGCTTCCGTGCTGACATTGGAGATATTTCTGAGACCGAATTGTTCATATATGACCATGTCTGAAGCTTGCTGCTGCACACTTTGAAGGAATACGGGCAGTGTGTCCTCTTTGTTCAGCCTGATTCGTACCGGGACGGTGGCGATGGTTGGACCAGGCATACTATCGATAGCAGATAAAGGCGCCTGGCGACCGGAAACAGTTGTACCGAAACATATATCTTCCGAGTCGGAGTAGCGGGAGAGAAGAATGGCCCAAGCAGCACGCAGGATGGTTGCTTTTGTTATCGAACTGCTTGTGAATGTGGGGAATCGGGTGCTTGTCCTCATCACGCGGCTGGCAGGCTTTGAGTGAGTAAGAGAGGCCCGAGGAAATGAAGCACGTTGAGCTCCAGCTAACTGTGTTTCCCAGTATGCTTTAGCCGCGCTCTTATCCATTTGAATAGTATAGTTGACGAAACTGGAATATGGTAACAAGGCCGCTACTGATACTCCTTGGTAGGTCTCGCGTAGCCTTTTCAGGGTGATGTTCAAGCTCCAACCGTCGAAGATGGAGTGATGGACAATCAATACAAAAAATACATATCCGTCGTGGCCTGTAACTAGCGCGTATCGGCAAAGCCGCGAGCCGTACTGCATACGAACCATGTTTGCTGAGTTAATAAAAGCGTTCAAATCAGCCCCATCGGCTACAGTCTCCCATTTAGGTTCTTCTTTAATCACTGCCTGTATGCTGTTTCCCTCGTGGATGATTATTCGAGTGCGCAAGTTGCTGCATGCTTCCAATGTCTGCTTCCAGGCTTCCCTGAAGCGGGGTATGTCCACTCGAGCAGAAAGCTGGTAAACGTACTTCGCAGTGTATGAACCAGGCTGCTTGGTTGTAAGGGCCATCAGGCCCTCTTGGGTGCTGGAGCAAGGGTACGCATCCTCAATATCTTGCTGGTCTGGGAGCTGACATTGGGACTGAATACTCGACTTAATATTGCTGACATTAGTTGATAATAGGGTAAACGGTTGTGTGTTATATATAACCTCCCTTCCCTCAATAACCTTCGCTGCTACCGCAGAAAGACGAGGATCGGCAAATATTTCCTTGACGGTAATTGCCAGGCCCGACTCGCGCAAAAGTGTGACAAATTGGATGGCAGTAATAGAATCGCCACCAATGCGCAAAAAACTGTCATCGCGACCAATTGTCTCAGGGGGGACTTTCAGAACCGCTGACCAAGCCTTTCGAACACGAAACTCCATGGGAGTTTCGGGTGCACGTTTTTCGCCATCAACGAGCGAGTGCGTGGCTAAAAGCTCGTGGCTTAGCGTCGCAGTTAAGCGTTTGAGACTACCTCTATCAAGCTTGCCAGATATGATGGATGGCATAAATCTGCAGGGAAAGAACATGGTTGGAACCATGTAACTGGGCAGATTGTTGTTTAAATAGTTAATAGCTGCACTGATTTCCCGCCTAAGATCAATTGTAATAGGAAGAAGGATTTCGTCAGCATGAAAAGAAGCATTTGAGATGCGGATTTCATCACTAAAACAGAAATAGGTAGCAAGGGTAGTTCCGGTATCCCCTTTGAAAACATCAACAGCAACCCTTTGGACATTTGGCAATGAAGCTTGCAAGTGGTGCTCGATTTCACCTAGCTCAATGCGAAGGCCTCGGATCTTGACTTGGGTGTCCTTGCGACTGACAAACTCAATGGTGCCGTCGGGGTTGTAGTAACAAAGATCCCCAGACTTGAAGAATCGACTCCAGCCTCGCTTGGTTGCGTTGGGTACCCAAGATGGAAGATTGCTCACGATAGCGGCACTCGTCTTGACAGGGTCTGCCAAATACTCCCTTAGCAAGACCGGACCTTGGATGACAACCTCTCCAACGCATCCTGTGGGAGCAAGCTTCTGCGGGTCTTTGGGATCAACAATCCAGCATTGGCAACCGAAGGGCCGGCCGATAGTCTGGGGTGACTCTTCTGCAGATGTCCATTCATTAAGAGTATTGAAAACACACGTCTCCGCGGGGCCCCAACCGCCAAACAGGCGCACTTTCCCGACCCAAGTCTCAAACACGTCTCGGCCGATGTGTTCACCACCCATAACGAGTAGTTCTAGGCCAGGAATCGCGTTTGGATTCAACGTACGGGCGACGGTTGGTGTGAGAATGGCTGAATTGACTTGCATTTTGTTGATGAACCCTTCAAGGTCGTCCACACGGCTATCTTCAGATGGAACACAAACACACCCTCCGCTGATCAATGTGGCAAAAATCTCACCAATGCAGAGATCGAAAACGTGTGCAGCGAACTGTAGCATTCTGACAGCTGGCGTCAACCGAAGCCGTTTGCTCATAGCCGTCTGGCTTGTGCAAAGAGCATTATGCGACATGACTAGTCCCTTGGGGGTACCGGTACTTCCAGATGTGAAAAGAACATATGCTGTATGGTCTGGCGTGACGTCGCAAAATGGTGCCATGGGGGACATGTTCTGGGACGCGAGCTGCCTATCGAGCGCCGGGGCTACTTCAACAACGAGTGGTACTAATCCCATGCATTTTGAAAGATTGGCGGTTGACGATAATGCAACTCGTGCCCTGGTTTGTTTGACAATCTGTTGTTGGCGTTGGAGTGGGTAAGATGGATCCAAGGGCACCCAAGCAGCGCCGGCCTTGTTAATGGCCATGATTGCAACGAAGAACCAGAGTGACTTATCAAAGCAGACGTGAACAAAATCTCCAGTCTGAACGCCGTAGAAATCTCGAAGGTGGTGAGACAGCCTGTTTGCAGCCGAGTTGAGTTCAGCATAGGTCAGCTGGCCATCCCAAGCATCGATCGCTACAGCGCCCGGATGCATTCTGGATCTCGTCTCGACAAGCCGGTGGACAGAGGATTGAATGGTCTGAGGCGCTTCGGGGTTGTATGCGCGTGCTTGCCGTATATCCCAATCATCGGCGAGGGACACATCGCCGAGGCTGCAGTCTCTTTTGCTGAGTAGCTGTTGAAACGTGCGATTAAAATGATGAGATAATGCTTCAATCTGGGATTCAAAAATGATATTAGGATTGAAGATGAGAAGGAGTTCTATGTGGTCATCGTATGTGAAACATTGAATAACTAGCGGGTAGTTATAGTATCCTTCAACTACATCTTCATCGCTATAGGATTCCGGAGCAGCCGAGAGTAGGACATCAGACCCGTTAGAATCATCGGCAGGTGCCATCTGCTGTATAGGCTGGATAATGAGCAGACTGGAGAAGTCACAAACCTCCTTGGCTCCCTGGGTAGTTTTGGAGATCCTCCGCAAACCAAATTGCTCGTAAGGCACCATATCTGCTGCCTGTTGTTGCACGATTTCCAAGAAACTGGAAACTTTGGTATTTCCGTCCAACTGCACCCGAATGGGAATGGTAGTGACAGCTGGACCCGCCATTTCGTGTACTCCTGGAATGGGTGCGTGACGGCCGGAGACCGTAGTGCCAAAGCACACATCATTTGAATCGCAATATCTGGCCAGGACCATGGCCCAGGTTGCACGGAGGACTGTTGCCTTGGTGATTGAGTCGACTGTTATATTGAAATTGATCTTGCTCTTCCTAACACGACTGGCGGGTTCATCGTCCACTGCGGCGGGGCTTACTTGAGGAAACACTGAACGATGGGCTCCATCTAATTGCCCTTTCCAATATTTGTTGGCAGCGTCCTGGTCGATTTGTTGCGTGTAATTGATGAAACCCGAGTACGGCTCAGGCACTGATACCGGCTTCTGCGCGAATATGTCGGATAACATGGAGAGAGCGATGTTTAAACTCCAACCATCAAATACGGCGTGGTGGATGATAAGCACAAAATAATGATCCCTGCTGCCTTCGGAAATGAACGCATACCGGCAAAGTCTTGAGCCGTATTGCATCTCGATGGACTTCGATGCGTCCATAAAGGATCGTAGGCTGATCCCATTGGTTGGCTCCCATGCTGGACTGCTGCGTATGACGGCTTGAATCGTACGATCGGATTGCGCCACGATCCGAGTGCGCAAGTTAGTACAAAGATCTAGTGTGTCGTTCCACGCGGCTTCGAAGCGAGATTTTTCGACGTGTTCAGGGAGACGGTAAACATGCTTCGCAATATATGAGCCGGGTTGTTTTACTGCTAGAGCCATTAGACCTTCTTGGAGGCTTGTACAGGGGTATGCGTCTTCGACATCTTCCTCGGCTGCCAATCCACAGGTTTCTTGGACAGCCGACTTGACTGCGCTAACCTCACCCTGGGAGATCAAGCCGAAGGGTTCAACGTTGTATGACTTTTCGTGAGACTTCTCGGTGGTCCTGGCAGCAACAGCAAAAAGTCGGGGATCCGCGAAAATGTCCTTGGCTGTAACTACCAAACCCTCTTCACGCGCCAGTGCGACGAACCGGACTGCGGTGATGGAGTCGCCGCCAATCCGAAAGAAACTGTCATCCCTGCCAATAGACTGCAATGGAATTTTGAGTATCTTCGACCAGCATTCTTGTATACGGACTTCCAACAGTGTTTTAGGAGCGCGTTTCTCTCCGCCCGCCAGAGAATACACGGCCATTAAGTCCTGGCTGAGTGCTCCAGCCAGTCTTTTCAGAGCACTGCGATCAACCTTAGTCGACGTGATAGATGGCATGAACTTGCAGGGAAAAAAAGTCGTTGGAATCATATAGCCTGGTAGGGTGACGGTCATGTGTCTTATAACTGCAGTAATGTGATCCTGGATAGTCTTTGTAAGTGGAAGGAAGACTGCATTGGCATCGGTCTCAACATTTCCAGTTAAAATGCGAGCCTCATCAGTATAGCAGAAATATGCAGACAGGCTGCTTCCTGCATCTCCCTTTAATTCATCGACTATAACCTGTCGTACATCTGGCAATGCTGCTCGAAAGTTATGCTCAACTTCCCCCAACTCCACTCGAAGGCCGCGAATTTTGACCTGCGTATCCTTGCGACTGATAAACTCGATGGTACCGTCAGGATTGTAGCGGCAGAGATCGCCAGATTTGAAAAAGCGATTCCAATGAGAAGAGGTGGCGTCTGGCGTCCATGGGGGGAGTGCAGTCACAGTAGCTGCATCAGTCCTGATGGGGTCGTTTAAGTATTCTCGAAGCAAAGTTGGGCCTTGAATCATCACTTCTCCAATCCATCCTGTTGGAGCAAGTTTCTCAGGATGTTCTGGATCAACGATCCAGCAGTAGGCACCGACGGGCCGGCCAATAGTCTGCGGCGATTCGTCCTTTGACTTCCACTCGTGCAAAGTGCTGAAGACGCAAGTCTCTGCAGGGCCCCAACCAGTGACAAGACGTAATCTTCCCACCCAGGTTTCAAAAACATCACGTCCAACAGCCTCCCCAGTCAGAAGCAAAAGATCGAGGCCAGGCATGTCTTCAGGCTTCAAAGTGCGTGCAAAAGATGGCGTGAGGAAGGCCCAGCTAACGCCGGCGGTCTTTATGAAGTCTGGCAGGTTGTTCATTCGGGTGTCTTCAGACGGGACGCATACTGTGGCCCCGGAAATTAATGGTGCAATGATCTCGCCAATACAAAGATCAAAGACATATGAAGCAAACTGCAGTATTCTAATTCCTGGCCCCAGGCCGAGCTTGCTGCTAATGGCAGTCTGACTTGTGCAAACAGAACCGTGCTCCATGACAAAGCCTTTGGGAACACCAGTACTTCCGGATGTAAAAAGAACATAGGCCGCATGGCTTGAAGTGATGTCAACATTCGGAGCAGATGGCGACAGCCCAAATCTGTCGATTAGCTTCTGGTCGAGCACAGCAGTCACCTCTAAAACCTCTGTCACTAGGCCGGCGCACATGGCGAAGTTTGCTGGGGATGCCAAGGCAAGGCGAGCACGGGTTTGCTTCAAAATCTGTTCCTGACGTTGTATCGGGTGCGATGGATCAAGTGGAATCCAAGCCGCGCCCGCCTTGTTTATGGCGAGAATGGCAACGAAAAACCATAATGATTTCTCAAAACATACATGTACGAGATCGCCCGGACAAACCCTGGCAATTTCTACCAAATGTTGGCTCAGCCTATTTGTGGCACGATTTAGCTCCAAATAGGTTAACTGGCCATCCCAAGCATAAATGGCGGGAGCTTGAGGTTGACTTTTTGCCTGTGCACCTACGAGATGATGCACACACTCGAGGATTAGCTGGGGCTGTTTGCCGTTGAATTCTATGGCTTGTTCTAAATCCCAATCGCCTGTGCATGATAATAAAGTGAGGGCTGTCTTCGTTTTCTCATCATCATTGCTATCCAGAAACTCATCACTGTATTTGAGCATTAGTGCTTGTGATTAATCTTGTGCGGAGACCTCTCCCTTCCTTTCGTAGGTGTACTGACTGTCGTCTGAAGTTGACGAAGTATCATATTCTGCTGACATTTTGGCAGTTTCAGGTGGGCTGTTCGGCTTGAAAACAAAAATTAAATGTATGAAAAATTAATAAATGAATCCTATTGTGGAGAAGACTAATGTTGTCGAGATTCAGGTTTTACAGATTCGAAATAAAGCTAGCTGAGCTATCTTCATGAACAGTTTCGTAGATGCGAATGCTATGAGAATCTGGTCAGTTTTATTGAAAATTCAGTTAGTTTACCTGTCTAGGCCCATTCTTTGCGCGGCCATTGAAGCAATAGTCCGACTACCATCCATGAGGGATTCGTGAAGGGTTGAATGATTAGAACGATTGGAAGTAAGGAGCGGGTATAGCGGGCTTTCAAATGGTTAAGGAGCCTGTGTACTATTTGGGCCCCTGATCTGTTACGTGCCCATGTTGCGGAAAAGTTAGAGGACTAGCGCCCCATTGGATGTTGATACGGAGCAAAGGACTTTTCGGGGATTAGATTGAGTTTATCACAAGGTGGGCCTGTCGGGATAACTTGATGCCGATTTATGATACGATGAAATGGAGGTGCCCCTGCATAGTTGTGGCCGCCAAGCTGGGCGAATCGATGGAGATTCCACATGGTAGTGAACGAAACCGATGGCTCCCCCCCTGTGCTAATGCTAACTCTATTTCGTGATGAATTGATGGCTAATGGAGAAGTAAACATGTTAGGGTCTGATTACGTATACATGAAACTGAGAAAAAAAAAGACAGGGCGAGTTGTGGTTTTTTTTTTTTTTTTTTTGTAAAAAAAAAAAAATCTTTCTTTTAACAAATAACTACATACCATCCCGGTGGTCATTCCGAGACAGCCGAACCATGTACTATGTATGTGTGTATGGCTTCAACGATTTGCTTCCAGGGCCATGGAAAGCCAATTTTAGACCTAGCTGGATGTGAGCCCTGATGCTGATGCGTGGTTGTAGTGATGAAAGGGAAACAAAGCTAACCGGCGTGGAAAAATGGACCGTTTAAATTAAAGTCCGTTCACAAGTCCGATCGATGAAAGTTTACAAGCGGCGTTCTTTAAATGACACATATCGGGGCAGCTCACTGGTCCACATTGAAATTTGACGGTGGTTATCCTCTTCCGCAGGGCCCTAATGCAGGGGCTTAGTGGCCTTTGAATCGAGCGCCCGACTTGGCATTATGCCCTGCCAGTTGATCAATACATACCTTCACACTGCGCCGGTAAAATGGGCCAACGACACAGTTTGCTGTACGATGAACCAGCCTTGGCCCACCTTTCCCAGACTCTGAAAGTGACAGGGGCAGCTTGGTTTGGCATTTTGGCAGCCCAAATACACTGGCTGAGGGTGATGTCAATGTTACACAACACTGAACTGATTTGGTTGTGAGCTGGCAATAACTCCGCGGAGTTTTGCATCTAATTTAGCGGCAATTAAAACTCGGCTAGTTCGGGTTGGGTACGTACAGTATGCTGTGAGCCCCATATTAGGGCTGAGACTTACGGAGGTGAGAGCGAAAGTTGTACTGTATTATCGTGTGATATGAATAGTCCTAAGTTTTGGAGGACGGGGGATTGTGCGTGGCGTGTTCGTTCGTGGTAAGATCAATCACTAAGGTATTTGTGTATGAAAATATCTGTTGCACACACGTTATTTTAATCGCGCTGGTATTTCCGAGCCGCGTTTCGTAGCAGACTCATTATTTATTAGCTGTTCCCATGATTGCATTAGAGTGAAGACACTGGAACGCACCCCCCATAAATAATTTACCAAAACATCAAGACGAATATCTGCAATCGTATAGGCCCATACAAGGTAGTTTTCGTATGCTGAATTCCGCACTCTCTCGACTGCTTCTTTTTATAAGCTGATCTTTCATCTTACTAATCGGATCAACACAAGTTTACAGGTGCTGTGGATATTTCCCGATCGCCGTCAACATCCCGCATACATAACCCAAGGTGGCTGGCTACCTTATTCTAGAAAGAGCCGCCCCCCATTCAATTTCTTTTTTGTCAAATAAACCCGAAACAACTGGGACACGCTTATAGGTCTGCAAATTACGACCCTTGCTCTGCCTATGCTATACAGCAGAGCATATACATTGATGTAGGGCTGTTTAAGTTTATTTTGCTTGGTAATATGTATGTGGTTGTAACTCCCATAATTGTAATCGTTGTTATTCGAAGTATCCACGTCAGCAGTAAGATGCTTATTTTCCGTCTCTCATTGCTCGGTCTCGGCCTCGGTTCCGGGGAACTTTTAACAGGCCGAAAAATAGAGTTACGATCCCCTGCAAACTCAATACGAGGAAGCCATCTCAACTGGTCAGATCGGCTGCAAAGCCCACCTGGTTGGCCCCACAGCAGTCGCGACTGGAGCAAATACTCGTATGGGAACTCGTCCGGGAACAATGGTCTAATCAGCGGACATTAGAGCAGAATTTGATCGAAGTTCCAGTTACAGGTGCTAATACTTGCTATCTCTGGGGTCCGTTTTGCCACTGAAGAGCTCCCATCTTCATACGATTGGCCACGGGCCCCGCTACGGCCGGCCGGATTGTATTGACTTCTGAGTTTGGATTCCTCCTGAAGCACCACAAATTCTCTTGCTGGGGTATTCCTGTGATTCTGTAGCAAAACGTAATTTTAACAGTGGCTCCTTTAACTGTGTCCACATTCCAATACCAAGTTTTGCTTATCCAGATGCCTTTGATATCTGGGGTCTGCTTTTCCCTGTATTGAATTTTGGTCCACGACTCAACTTTATGACTTTTGTTTCGCTCTTCACCCCGACTATTCAACTATTCCCTATGATATAAAATAACAAATACAATGGGATCATTAAACCCTGATTTTAATCCGGATATAGTCGAGCAGCTCCTGCTCATAGATCCGAACGTTGGTCAGGCCAGAGTATGCAGCATTACGCCAAGCGACAATGAACCGAATTGGGTTGTGGCTATTGCTCTCGATCGGGAGAATGAGGCAGAGCAGACGGAATCTACCGTAATGGTAAAGCAAATCCGAAAAAGGTTGCTGGCCGCGATGAGGGTTTCTGGTAAAAAGATGCGTGTGCCTAAGAAGTGGTACATTTTCAGTGATCTTCCTGTCGATAATGATGGAGCTATCGACGATGACCAACTCCGGCTGGCCCTGAGCATCAAAATCCATGATGCAAGCCTGCCTCTAGAGGATAAAGTCAAGCTCATTATCTCGAAGGTACTACGCTTGCCCTTGACAAGTGTATTGGAATCGGCATCGTTTATCCAGTTGGGAGGCGATTCAATCACCGCGATTGAGGTCATGTCCTGCTGTCAGGCAGAGGGCATTGCCCTGAGAGTGCGGGATATCATGCAGTGTGAGAGCTTGACTCAGCTTGTCAGCTTATCACAGAGACTGGATCAGCCTCCTGAAGTGGATTCTGGCGCCAAAGTTGACAAAGAACTCGAATCCATGGCAGCAAGGAACTTGCAATATTGGGTGGTGCCCGATGAATCCTTTGCGCCGGAACAGCGAGTATCTTCTACACTCACAATTCCCGCAGTTATAGCGGACCAACTGCGGCAAACTTGCGACGGTGTTTTAGCAGTCACGCCTGCTGAGGTATGTCTGGCGGCTGTGCATCAATCATTCCAGCAAACTTTCACGGACCGTCAGAGCATAACAACTACATTTTTCCCCTCCCAGACTTGTGACACAGGGCCTATTTCTCGCTTAGAGTCATTATCCTCAGAGGTAGACTTTATCACCGCCTTGAGACGAGCTAAAGATTTTGTTGCATCTGGCCCGGCCTTGCGTCTCAATATTTCTTTCACGGAGCTGTCTTTCTCCTACTCGGAGAATGATGGATCCTCTGTATTTTTAGGCACACCGAGTCATGATAGCGATGATGACTATACTCAAAATAATGACGATGTTAATGGTAACGGCTACATGAATCGACAAGACCATGCGAAAAAATTCCTGAATGGAGATATGAATGGCCGCAACGATGGTCCAACAGTTGAAACAAAGTCCCTATTCCATTTCGACTTTTCTATGACGGTCGGGAAAGGTCTTTTTGTTCGAGTCGATTACCCCGAGAATATAAGCCGACGAGGTGAGGTTTTAAACTGGTTCGCTGATTGTGGAGCAATCCTCGAGAACAAAGCTCCCCAACTGGCCCACACAATTCCTATTTATTCGCTTTCGGACTTCCCTGAGCTTCCTCTTCAGTACTCTGAACTTGATCAATTTGTCAATTTAATCAACAAGTTTGGTTTTGAGAATATTGATAAGGTTTACCCAACTTCGACTGTCCAGGACGGCATTTTACTTGCATTGCTCCAGTTCCCCGAACTTTATCGAATCGACTATATCTTTGAGATAGATGATGCAAATGGCCACACACCTATAGACTTGGACCTTTTGGAGGAAGCCTGGGGTGAGGTAGTTGCAAATCATCCGACTCTCCGTACAATTTTCATCTCTAGTGTGCGTGAGGGCGCTGTTTTTGACCAGATCGTTCTGAAGGAAATCAAACCTCAAGTTCGGCGATTACTTACGGCCAAAGACTCTACTGACGCAGTCAGGGAACTTCGCTCGCTCACTGGGGCCTCCTTTGTTGATGACTGTCCCGCTCATCTTCTCACCATATGCAATACGGCCGATGGTTATGTCCATTGCAGGCTGGAAATTAGTCATGCGATCATGGATGGAATGTCTGGTGGCACGTTGTTCAACGACATTTGCAAAGCTTATTCTGGATGCCTGTCTCATTTGTCTGCCTCCGACTTCAGTGATTATATTGGATACATTCAAGGCCGGCCGAAGGGGGCCTCTCTGAAGTATTGGGTTGGGTTCCTCCATGGTATTCAACCCTGTCATTTCCCGGTTCTGGCAGATAAGGCTCCGGCTCTTCGTGAGATCAAGAACGTGCCCATAGACCTAAACAAACATGACCTGAAGAGCTTCTGCATGGCCCATAACATAACGGGTGCCATGCTCGTACAAGCTGTATGGGGTCTTGTGTTGCGTGGGTATACACTATCTGATGATATTAGCTTTGGCTTCTTATCCTCTGGCCGTGACATGCCCGTTGAGGGCGCTGGGTCTATGGTCGGGCCCCTAATCAATCTCCTCATCTGTCGCATTCAGTTTGGCTCCATGACTAGATTTGATGAGCTTTTTAGCAACCTCAGAATCCAGCTCAATGCTGCAATGGATAACCAGAACGTTTCTCTGGCTGAAATCCAACATGAAGTGGCTCCTGGAAAGCGTCAGATTTTTAATACTCTTTTATCTATCCTTTATTCTGGGCCCGAAATTTCTACAAGCGAGAAGGAAATCAACATTAATGGGTTTATAAATTATGCGCCAACTGATGTAAGTGACAATGATATTAGGACACTGCCGAAACTAAACTAATAACACAATCTAGTATGACATCACCCTTTATGTTAATCTCAAGGGTGATGATATCACAATGTCTATTGACTATTTCACTTCTATCCTCTCCGAAACCCAAGCGCAGAGCTTGGCTTCATCTTTTCAAGGAGTCTTGAATTCGATCTTGGGTGCCAATTCGAATAATTTTCAAAATATCAATGTTCTCAGCAGGCTTGACAAGGCTCGAATAATTACCGATCACGACCTATTCTCTACTCCCCAATCCTGCTCCCATTGGCAGATTCAGGAACAAATTAACGCAAATCCCGATGCGCCAGCCGTGACTTCATGGGATCGTAATTTGACATATGCTGAACTTGGCTTTTTTGCTTCACGTTTAGCGTGGAGGTTGAAGCGACTTGGTGCTGGCCCTGGAGTGATGATACCCGTTTGCTTCCCCAAGTCAGCATGGGTTGTAATATCAATGGTAGCAATAAATATGGCAGGCGCGGCTTTTGTTCCTTTGGACCCGGCAGCACCATTGCAACGACTCCAGGGAATCGTGGAAGACAGCAACGCCTTGATGGCGCTTGCAGCACCCCTCTACGCGGAGAAGCTCTCGGAACTCAGGATTGATATTTTTCTTGTGGATGAGGCCAGACTATCTAGACTCCGACCTCCACCGTCAACTGGTCTCATCTCTTCGGCTGGACCTGCAGATCCTTCCTTTATGATATTCACATCTGGTAGTACTGGCAGACCGAAAGGAATGGTGCATGAACACAGTGGCATTTCGGCAACAGCCAGAGCCTATGGCAGCTCACTACTAGTCGGTCCTGGTGTACGAGTGTTTCAGTTTTCAGCTTACACCTTTGATATCGGCATTTTGGATGTGTTGGTTACATTGATGCGCGGCGCATGCATATGCATCCCATCTGACCAGGATCGTATCAACGACCTCGCTGGCTCCATCAACACCACCAAGGCCAACTGGGTGTTCTTGACACCCACTGTTGCTGACCTCTTGAGCCCAACTGATGTGCCCACTCTAAAGAGGCTTATTCTGGGCGGAGAAGCTGTGCCTAAAAAAATCGTTGATCGATTCAAGGACAGCATGCACGTGGTTGGTATTTATGGGCCAGCCGAAGCATCTAACTGTGCTCATAACGCGGACATAAGTGCATCCCAAAAATCTACTAACATTGGCAGACCCATAGGAAGTGCATTTTGGGTTGTTAATCCTACTAACTACAGAGAACTTGTGCCTATTGGATGTATTGGTGAGCTTTTGATTCAGGGACCTATGCTTGCGCGAGGATACATGAATGTGCACAGCGATGCGGCGGCCAACTTTCTTGATGAGGTTGACTTTGTTCCGAGAAATGGTTTTGGATACACCAGGGCGTATCTCACCGGAGATTTAGTGCGAAGGAACCAGGATGGAACATTCAATTATATCGGCCGCAAAGATACCCAGGTCAAGCTCCATGGCCAACGTATTGAATTGGGAGAGATCGAGACCAACCTGAATGAATTCATGCCCCAGGACATGGGCGTTCTTGTTGATATCCTTTCACCAAAGTCTACCGATCGCAAAGTTCTGACCGCTTTCCTTTGGTATACCGAAGGTCCTAATTTTACAGACACTTCGATACAACTCGTGGAATCTTTCACCGGGGAGATGAGCGAAACAATTAGTCATCTCAACTCCTCTATCTCTAAAGTCTTACCACCCTACATGGTCCCTTCGGTATGGCTTATTTTCCGTGGAAGGCCCGAACAAACTGTGTCTGGAAAGGTCAGTCGCCGGCATCTAGTCGAATTCGGCCATACCATCTCGGCGGATGATGTCGCCAGGTTTTCACTCACGGCAGTAAAGACTGAACCGCCTACTACGGAGATGGAATTCCGTCTTCGGGAACTATGGGCCACCGTTCTTCAATTACCCCCGACGGAGATTGGAAAGCATGACGCCTTCCTACAGATTGGTGGCGATTCTATCACTGCTATTCGACTTGTCTCGCTAGCCAAAAAACACAATATGACCTTGACAATTGCGGATATCTTCGAGGACTCTCGACTTAGTCACATGGCTGCTATAGCTGTAGCGGGTATAGAAGGAGATACGTATGAAGTAGCCCCGTTCAGCCTTCTCAGGAGCGCGGAAGTCGATTACATCAAGCGCATCGTCAAGAATCAATGCGGTTTGTCGAATCAGCAAGAAGTCGAGGACATATACCCTTGCACAAGCCTTCAAGAGGGCCTTATCGCCTTGACTTTAAAGCAAACCGGATCTTACATCGCTAAGTATTTCTACCGACTAGCTGATGATATTGAACTAGCTCGCTTTCAGACAGCGTGGGAGAAAACTGTTGAGCTTTGCGATAACCTACGGACAAGAATAGTCTCTTCAGAAGGAATTTCATATCAAACTTTGATTAGGGAAGCTCCAGAATGGGAGTCCACAGACGCCCTTGATCTCAACTCTGTCCTGGAATCCCCACAGATGACACCCGAAATCGGGCATGGGTCGCGCCTTTGCCGCTATGCACTTGTTAACGAGGGCCCTGGGCGGCGCTTTTTTGTACTAACAATTCATCACTCTGTTTTTGATGGATGGGGCTTGAACTTGATTCTCGACACCCTTAACAGTCTCTATTTTGGCGAAACGGTCCAAAGGCTGAAACCTACCTCAAGCTTTATCAACTACATTTCCATGGTTGAGTTTGATGAAGCAACTGCTTTCTGGAAATCTCAACTTGAAGGTGCTAAGCGCGCCGAATTCCCCAGAGCGGGACTTGATGCAAACAAGACCACTACTTCTGTAATGAAAAAAAGGATTTCTTTTCATAAGCAGGCGAAAACCTCTATTACGACTGCGACCATCCTTCGTGCGGCATGGGCAATTGTGCTCGGCAGATACTGCGATACGGACGACGTCTGTTTCGGTACAACAGTGTCTGGACGTCAGGTATCCTTGCCAGGTATTGAAAGGATGGCTGGCCCTTCTCTCGCTACTATTCCCATCAGAGTTTTGCTGGATAAGCAAGAGCCTGTGTCAGATTTTCTCGAAAAATTACAACACCAAGCCTCCAGAATGTCTGCGTATGAGCAATTTGGTCTGCGCAACATTTCCAAGCTCGGCCCTGATGCTAAGGCGGCATGTGACTTTACCAGCCTGATGGTTATTCAGCCAGTCCATCTTCTGACAGGCTCTGGTGACTCTGTTTTCGTGGATGATGGCTTGGATCGATTTTCTGAAAATGCTTTGGAAGGGTACTTTACGTACCCACTGGTCCTTCAGGCTCTCATGCATGGAGATGGCGTTGAGCTTCTGATTACCTATAACCTCGAAGTCATTGATGAATCTAGAGTGGAGGCTCTATCTTATCACTTTGATCATGCTGTGCAGAAGCTTCTTGTCCAACAAGACGCTGCTTTGGGCACGATCGATATAGCTGGGGAGTGGGATCAGGTCAAGACTGTGGAGTTCAATCCGGAGACCCCTACGGTATTTGATGATTGTATTCACCATCTTATCGAGTCTCGAGCTCAGCAGCAACCCAATAATGTTGCCATAGATGGCTGGGATGGCAAATTGACGTATGATGATCTTGATGTTGCTGCAAACAGACTGGCACACCACCTCATTGAGGATGCGAAAGTCCGCGTTGGAGATCTTGTTCACGTTATATTTGAGAAGTCTATCTGGTTTGCTGTATCAATCTTGGCAGTAAATAAGGCGGGTGCTGCTTGGGTGGCTATGGACCCTTCACATCCAACATTCCGCCATCGCCAAATTGTTCAGCAGACTTGTGCAAAGCTTGCAGTGGCATCTCCAACGACTGCAGATATCTGCGAAAACTTAGTCCCTCATATCATCAAGCTCTCGCCGGACTTGATCAGAAAGCTCAAGGGTGAATCAGCGTCGCCCTGGGGTGCTTTGCCCCCGAAAATTAATGTCACACCTTCAGATGCTGCATATGTTCTTTTTACTTCTGGCACCACTGGTGTGCCCAAGGGTGTTGTTATGGAGCATCGTTCAGTTTGCACCAGTCAGATCGCAATTAGTCGGCGCCTTGGGGTTACATCCAGTACTAGAGTCTTACAGTTCTCTGCACATGTTTTCGATGCATTGGTTGGTGAAATGATTGGTGCACTGGTGTCTGGCGCTTGCGTTTGCGTGCCTTCGGAGCATCAGCGTATGAATGGGCTGAAAGAGTTTATTAACAAGATGAACATTAACTGTGCTTGGCTTACACCTACATTCGCACGCACCATTGACCCCAAAGATGTGCCCAGCCTCAAACTCCTACTCTTGATTGGCGAGGCTGTTACCAGAGATGTGTTCGAACTATGGTTTGACAAGGTACGCCTTATTAACGCATGGGGTCCCGCTGAGACCTGTGTGCTCAGTGCTACCCATGAGTGGAAGTCACTAAATCAATCACCCCTCACTATTGGACGACCTGTCGGCGGCTATGGCTACATTGTTGACCCAGAGGACCCCTGCAAATTGGCCCCTGTTGGATGTATAGGCGAGATCGTCATCCAAGGGCCTACTCTACTTCGCGAATATTTATCCGACTCCGCTCAAACCAGAACTGTCATCGTCACCCCTCTACCAAACTGGGCTTCAAAAACCAGCTCTCCATACTTCGATCGCTTTTATAAAACAGGCGATCTTGGACTTTTTAATATGGATGGTAGTATAGAGTACGTCGGCCGCAAAGATGCTCAGATTAAGATTCGTGGCCTCCGTGTTGAACTTGGTGATGTTGAACAACATATTCGCAGTTCTCTACTGGGAGTGAAGCAGGTTGCGGTGGACGTTCTCAAGTCCGACGCAGGTTCTAACCTTATTGCTTACTTTTCGTTCAGCAAGGAGAAACGAACTGGCATGGTAACAACTGAGGATATTCTTGCGCCGTTTACATCAAATATCCAAACCCAGATCACCGTTATGATTGGGCAACTCAATATCTTGCTTCCTCGATATATGATACCCACAGCCTTCATTCCTTGCAACTTTCTTCCGGTCATTACTTCTGGAAAGCTTGATCGAAAAGGGCTTCGTACCTTCACTGAATCACTCAACCCTGGTATCTTGGCCCAATATGCATTGGCTAGTGGCAACAAAATAGCTCCTAAAACTGTTACGGAATCCCTCCTTCAACAAATTTGGGCTAAGATTCTTCAATTACCCAGTGATTCCATAGGTCGAGATGATAGCTTCGTGGGACTAGGCGGTGATTCAATTACCGCAATCCAATTCAGCACCGCTCTTCGCGATGAAGGGATGTTGATTACTGTTAGTGATATCTTTGCTGACCCTCGACTTTCGGCTATAGCTGCGAAGGTCGTAAAAACCGAGGATGCCCCCGATTACACAGCCACACCGTTTAGCCTTTTGCCAAGTGATAGGATCAAAAACATGGTATTCGAGGCCTGTGAGGTTTCAAAGAGAGAGGATATTGAAGATTGCTATCCTTGTACAAGTCTTCAGGAGGGCCTCATCGCTCTTTCAGTTAAACAACCTGGATCGTATATTGCTAAGCACATATACCGCCTACCCAAGGATATCGATGCCGCCCGGTTTCAAATTGCGTGGGAACGAACGATCGAGGTGTGTCCTATTCTGCGTACAAGAATTGTTGCAACAGATGGGGTGGCTACCCAAGTAGTCCTTCGGGAAAGTCCTGAATGGGAATGCACTGGCGGTTTGAGCCTGACATCATTTATGGATGAAACAAAGGATATTAAGATGCACTACGGATCGAGGCTCAGCCGCTATGCCTACTTGCACGGCAATCACGCTAGTGATAGCTACTTTGTGCTCATACTTCACCATACAATCTTTGATGGTTGGAGCCTGAACGTCTTGCTTGACACATTTATCAGTATCTACAAAGGTCAGACGCACCAAAATATTCAACCATATTCAAGCTTCATAAATTATACCACACAGATCGATAATGCTGCGGCAGCGGCGTATTGGAAAGAACAGCTTGATGGTGCCCAAAGAGCTACATTCCCTCGAGTTAATAGTTTTTCCGACCATGCGCCTGCGACTTCCATCATGAAATATGATGTCCCTTCACCTAAGCTGGATAGCAATTCTATCACCAAGGCAACAATACTACGTGCAGCCTGGGCAATTGTCCTTTCTCACTATTGTGACATGAAAGATTTATGCTTCGGCACAACGGTATCTGGTCGCCAGGCGCCTGTGTCTAGTATTGACAAGATTCCTGGCCCCACCTTAGCTACGGTTCCTATTAGAGTGCGCCTTGGTTCACAGCAGACGGTTGCAAATTTTCTGGATCAATTACAAAACCAGGCCACTCATATGGTACAGTATGAGCAATTTGGGTTACGGAACATCTCCAAACTTGGATCTGATGCCAAGGAAGCTTGTGATTTCTCCAGTTTGTTGATCATTCAACCCATCCAACAGATTGGCATCTCTGATGAGGATCTCCTTATGATGCATAATCCAGAAGAATCCATGGAGGGAGCCTTGGAAGGCTACTTCACGTACCCCTTGGTACTGCAGGCCTTGATGCACGAGGACCGTGTTGAGCTCCTATTTACCTATGACTCCGAAGTAATTCATCGAAATCAGCTTGAGGCGTTAGGCCACCACCTCGAGCACGCCATGGAAGAGCTTTCGGCGAAACCCGATGCTAATATAACCACAATTTCAATTGTCAGTGACTGGGATCGAATTAAGGCCTTGAAATACAACCAAGAGACCCCAGAGATTATTGAGAGTTGTGTTCATCACCTTATCCAGTCCTCTGCTAAGCGTCATTCGAACTCAGTCGCTATAGATGGTTGGGATGGCACATTTACATATGCCGAGCTTGATGCTGCTGCTAATAGGCTGGCACATCACCTCATTGATGATGCCGAAGTCAAGACTGGGGATCTTGTTCACGTTTTGTTTGAGAAGTCTGTATGGTTCACCATCTCTATCTTGGCTATTAACAAGGCAGGCGCGGCCTGGGTGCCTATGGATCCTTCACATCCAACTAAACGCCTGCGGCAAATTACTGAGCAAACCGGGGCCATTGTTGGTTTAACCTCTATTTCAAATGCTGAAAAGTGTTCCTCTCTTCTGCCAAGGGTGATAGAGGTTTCCGCTATACTTGACCAAACCCTCATCAAATCCATGGGCTCGCCTGCTGCTCCTGCCTGTCGGGTGACCCCAGAGCACGCCGCCTATGTTTTATTTACTTCGGGAAGCACTGGCGTGCCTAAAGGTCTCATAATGTCTCATGGATCTGTATGTACAAGTCAAACCGCCATTTCTAGGCGTCTTGGAATTACACCCATTGTTAGGATGTTGCAATTCTCTGCATACGTCTTTGACTTATGTGTAGGCGAGACTGTGGCTCCTTTGATTTGTGGTGCTACCGTCTGCGTTCCTTCTGAAGATAGCAGGATGACTGGCCTAAAAGACTTTATGAATGACCATGATGTTACATGGGCTATACTTACGTCTACCTTTGCTCGTACCTTAAAGCCGGAGGAACTTCCCAATCTTGAACTTCTCATCTTAAGTGGTGAAACAGTTCATCGCGACGTTTTCAGGACTTGGTTCGGGAAAGTTCGGCTTGTCGGTGGCTGGGGTCCAGCTGAAACCTGTGTTCTCAGTACCATCCACGAGTGGACGTCTATCGAAGAATCCTCTACTAATGTGGGTCGTCCAGTTGGAGGTTATTGTTGGATTGTCAACCCCAATGACCATACTCAGTTGGCGCCGATTGGATGTGTTGGTGAAATCGTGGTTCAAGGCCCCACCCTCCTGACTGAATATTTGAATGACAGTACAAAGACAGAGGCATCGATAATGACGTCTCTTCCTGAATGGGCCCCTCATCACAACTTGCCAGTTTGGGCACGAATATTCAAGACAGGTGATCTTTGCTATTACAACTCTGATGGCACGATACAATTTGTTAGCCGCAAAGATACCCAAGTGAAGATTCGTGGCCTTCGTGTGGAATTAGGTGAAGTCGAATATTATTTAAGAAAAGCTCTAGAAGGTGCCTCCCAAGTTGCGGTCGACGTATTCATGGCCCACACCGGAGGTATCCATCTCGTGGCATATTTTTGCTTCAATGATGACACCAGGATACTGAGCGAACCTATTGAGTCTCACACTGATAGTGTTTTCGCGCCTGTAACACCCGAGCTGAAAAGAAAAACCATGGCAGCCATCAGCCAACTATGCATTGCACTTCCGCAGTACATGGTTCCCACTCTATTATTACCTTGTCGATTTATGCCAGCTGTTACTTCTGGCAAATTGGACCGCCGCAGCTTGAATCTTCTAACTTCTGCTCTAAGCTGGGAGATTCTCAGGTCTTATTCAATGGTGGACGATGTGAAGCAGGCCCCAGAAACGACGATGGAAATACTCCTCCAGGATATTTGGGCTACCACACTCGGTGTCCCGAAAGAATCCATTGGCCGTGACGATAGCTTCTTTCGCATTGGTGGCGATTCAATTACTGCGATTCAATTCGTCACTATTGTTCGTGAATCAGGTTTCATGATTACGGTCAAAGATATTTTCGAAGATCCTCGCCTCTTAGCCGTCGCTGCTCGTGTAAGAGTGTGTGACCGGGAGGATACACAGTCTGGTCCCTTCAGTCTTTTGCCCCATGGCGACCAGGCCTCTATTAAACAGGCGATCAGAGAGCAATGTGGAGTTTTGAGCGACTCGGATATTGAGGATGCATATCCTTGCACCGGGCTCCAGGAAGGCCTCATGGCACTTTCCATCAAGCAGCCGGGCTCTTACGTTGCTAAGAATATCTATCGGGTGTCTGAGGATATCGATGTGTCCCGGTTGATGTCGGCGTGGTCACATACGGTTCAGGCCTGTAATAATCTGCGAACTCGAATTGTTGCACTGGGGGGTGTCACCTACCAAGCTGTTATTCGTGAGAACATATCGTGGGAGTCTACCGAGTGCCACCATCTTGATTCTTACGTGCGTTCTGTAAAGTCTATCAAAATGACGTACGGGTCACCCCTAGCCCGGTATGCCTTTATTACAGAGTCCAATGGGACAAGATATTTTATTCTCATGGCACATCATGCGATATTTGATGGCTGGGGCTTGAACGCCGTTCTTACTACGTTTTATAACGCGTATAAAAACATTTCGGCCCCATCGCTATACCCTTACTCTGAATTCATCAAATATGTCAATCAAATTGACCACCAAGAGGCTACCACATACTGGAGACAACAGCTCCAGGGCGCCCAGCGCGCCAACTTTCCTCGCACCGAGCCCCTCGCTGAGTCAAAACGACTTAGTCGGGTCATTAGAAAAAACATTTCCTTCCCCGAGTTAAAGGACAGCCCCATCACCAAGGCAACTGTCATTAGAAGCGCCTGGGCCATCACCTTGGCGAAATACTGCGATTCTGAAGACGTATGCTTTGGTGCTACAATATCCGGCCGTCATGCACCTGTTACAGGCATCGAAAGAATGGCCGGCCCTACGGTTGCCACTGTCCCTATCAGAGTGCGCCTAGACCGAGAACTTATCGTATCTGATTTTCTGCAGGATATGCAGCGACAAGCTTCAGATATGGTCAAATTCGAACAGTTTGGCCTTCGACATATTTCACAAATCAGTCCCGAGATCGGGGAAGCATGTGAATTTTCCAGCTTGCTAGTTGTACAGCCGGTCCAACATGAATTTACCAACTCTGATGCTACATTACTTACTTCCGTTCCTGAGACTTACGAAAATGAAGCATTAGAGGGTTACTTTAGTTATCCTTTGGTTATCCAGGGTTTGACGTATGGTAGTCATGTCGAGCTTGTCATGATCTACAATCCCGCACATATTTTGGCGGAGCAGGTTGAAGCCCTATCGCATCACTTGGATCATGCTATCCAGCAACTTCTTGAAAGACAAGATGATCATATGAGTGCTATTTCGCTAGCTGGCGAGTGGGACATCGCGAAGGCAATCGAATACAATCCCGAAAATATTGAGACCCTGGACACCACCATACATGGACTTATTGAGACACAAGCTCGCCTTCGACCAGATTCAATTGCTGTTCAAGGTTGGGACGCAGTATTGACCTACTCGGGACTCGACAGCGCAGCCAATAGATTGGGCACCTATCTTGTTGAACTCGGTGTCAAACCGGGCGATTTCGTCCATCTTTGTTTCGAAAAGTCGTCCTGGTTCTATATTTCCATGTTAGCTGTTAACAAGGCTGGAGCTGCTTGGGTACCTCTTGACCCGTCCCACCCCACCCAGCGCCAGAAGCAGATTGTTCTCCAGACTGAAGCTATGGTCTGCCTTGCCTCTGTCAGCAATTTTTCATACTGTTCTGGCCTGGTTCCGAGTGTCATTGAAGTTACGGATGAGCTTGACCAGGAATTGATTGAAAACTACGGCCACGACCCTGAAATAAATGTCCATGGCATTACATCAGACCTTGCTGCTTATGTTCTGTTCACTTCTGGGAGCACGGGCACTCCCAAAGGTCTTGTTATGCAACATAGAGCTGTTTCAACCAGTCAAACAGAAATCGCAAATCGTCTAGGCCTGAACCCTCGAACTAGGATTCTTCAATTCGCCTCTTATGTATTCGACTTATGTATTGGTGAAATAATCGCCCCTCTCATTACTGGTGCTACTTTATGTGTTCCTTCTGAGAGCACCCGAATGAACAACCTTCGAGAATTTGTCAAGGAGATGGATATCAACTGGGCCTTCCTTACCCCGTCGTTTGCTCGAACCTTTAAACCCGAGGATATGCCTACCCTCGAACTTCTTTTGCTAACTGGCGAATCCGTTGGCCGGGATGTATTTAATAGCTGGATCGGGAAAGTCCGTCTTATTACCGGATGGGGCCCTGCTGAAACATGCGTATTCAGTACGCTTCATGAGTGGCATAGCGAAAAGGAGTCACCGCAGACAGTTGGTCGGCCTGTTGGTGGTTACTGTTGGATTGTTGATCCACAAAATCCTTCGGAGCTCGCCCCGATTGGTTGCGTCGGAGAAGTAATGATTCAAGGCCCAACGCTACTTCGGGAGTATTTAGCAGATTTTGATCGGACTGCTGCAGCTACTGTGACTACAATCCCATCCTGGACGCCAATGAAATCCTCGCCAAATTGGTCCAGATTCTTTAAGTCCGGGGATCTTTGCTACTACAACCACGATGGCACTATTGAATTTGTTAGTCGCAAGGATACCCAGGCTAAGATTCGTGGTCTTAGAGTTGAGTTGGGTGAAATCGAGCACCACCTACGTGCTGCATTACCTGAAGCAAAACAAATCGCAGTCGAAGTGCTTCAAAGAGAGATCGGAACGACTTTGGCTGCATACCTCTGCTTCAGTGACGATACCTATGATCAAAATACCACCATTGAGACTGATAATATATTCCTCTCAATGACCTCAGGTTTAAGAGATATGATTACCTTGGCTCTCAGCCAAATATCAGTCAAACTACCCAGTTATATGATTCCCATCCTGTTCATTCCATGCCAGGCCATGCCGTACATTACATCGACTAAACTGGATAGGGGAACCTTGAAGCGCCTGACGGCGACGTTGGGTAGCGATTCTTTAACTGAATATGCGCTATCACAGGGAGAAAAGCGAGCCCCCCAAAATTCGATGGAATTTCGTATCCGAAACATCTGGTCAACAATTCTGAGAGTATCGGTAGATTCAATTGGTCGAGATGATAGTTTTTTGCGTATTGGGGGCGACTCTATTACTGCTATTCAATTTGTGACCTCCGCAAGAGAGTCTGGCCTAATAATTACTGTCAAGGACATTTTTGTTGATCCACGGCTATGGGTTATTGCCACAAAAGTAACTGAGGGTGAAGCAACCACATACGCCGTCCAACCTTTTGGACTCTTACCTACTACCGACGAAAGTACAATCAAATCGAAGATCCAGCATGAGTGCAACCTGCTAAGTGAGCTCGATATTGAAGATATTTATCCTACTTCGAGCCTCCAGGAGGGCCTCATGGCTCTGGCCATCAAGCAACCTGGTTCTTATATTGCGAGATACACTTATACTCTCCTGGACGACATTGATGTGGATCGTTTCCGATCTGCTTGGGAAGATACCCTTAAACTTTGTGATAACCTACGATCTAGGATTGTACTTTGCAATGGAATTTCTATTCAAGCAGTCTTGCACGAGGATGCTGCTTGGGAAACTACCGATGGTTTGAATCTGGACTCGGCCATGGAGTACCTCAAGACTATTGAGATGCAGTATGGCTCACGCCTTTGCCGTTACGCCATTGTAAATTCATCTAAGGGCAAGAGTCACTTTGTATTGGCTATTCATCACGCTATTTTTGATGGCTGGAGTCTGAACATTGTCTTCGATATACTAAGGAGGCTGTACCAAGCGCAGCATATTCCATCTTTGGAACCGTATTCTACCTTCATCAACTATTCTACAAAGGTTGACAATGTAGCAGCGGCCCAATTTTGGAAGAGTCAACTCGATGGTGCACAGGCGGCATCCTTCCCTCGAATTGGTTCTGTCAGTGGCGCTAACAAGGCTATTCGAGTTAAAAAACACACTATTTCGTTTCCTAAAATGGCCGACACATCAATTACTACAGCAAGCATTATTCGTGCAGCCTGGGCTATAGTTATGGCTCAGTATAGCGATACCGATGACATCGTATTTGGCACAATTGTTTCGGGCCGTCACGCGCCTGTTGCTAATATTGATCGCATTACTGGACCAACTGTCGCCACTGTTCCGTTTCGGGTTCGTTTGCAGAAGGACAGGGCTGTTTCTGAATTTCTCAATGAAATCCAGAGACTGGCCACGGATATTATACAATATGAACAGTACGGCTTGCACAATATCACAAAGCTTAGTGCTGATGCAAAGGACGCGTGCGATTTTGGCAGTCTGATGACTGTACAGCCCGTGCAACATGTCCGGACTGGTACTGTAGGAGATGATGTAATCATCCCCGATGACCCCGATTCCTATGGCCTACGTGACAACTACTTTACGTACCCGCTGGCTTTGGAGGCCATGACCCATCAGGATGAAGTAGAGCTCGTCTTCACTTATGATTCGGTTCAATTGCCTGATATCCAATTAGAGGCTCTCTCTCACCATCTGGAGAACGTGATATTGCAGCTTTCGGAGGCTGGTGAGATGCATCTGAGCCAGATTGCCATCTCTGGGAATTGGGATATTAAGCAGCTTTCAAAATGTGGAGTCATTCAGCCTACAAGGCTGCTTTCTGACTGTGCCCATCTGCTGATCTCACGCCAAGCCCTCCGAAACCCATCTCGAGAGGCTATTTACACGACCACCAGATGCCTAACTTACAAGGAGTTGGATAAAATATCCACACAAGTTGCAATGCACCTTGCCCAACTAGGAGTTCGATCGGAAATAATTGTGCCGATATGCTTCGAGAAGTCTATTTGGGCTATAATTTCGCAACTTGCAATTATGAAGGCTGGTGGTGCATTCTTGCCTTTGGACCCCTCTCACCCCTTTAGCCGGCGTGTGGCCCTGATCAATGAAGTTGGGGCTAAGTTGATCCTTGTTTCACCCAATACTGCTCAGGCATTTTCTGGGCTGGAGAACAACATGATTATAATTTCAGACTCTTTTGTTGCCTCTTTACCTAAGTCGCCTTACCGCATCCAAAAATTCAAACCCGCTGCGAACCCTAAAAGCACCGCTTATGTCTTTTTCACTTCAGGTTCTACCGGAAAGCCTAAGGGTGTAGTTACCGAACATTGCTCTGTTTCTTCCTGTATCATTGGCCATGGCCCTGTATACGGTCTTGGGCCGGGATCCAGAGTTTTACAATTCTCTAATTTTGCATTCGATGGAAGTATTGCTGAAATCTATTCGCCTCTAGCCTATGGTGGCACGCTGTGCATTCCTTCTGAGTATGAACGTATGAATAGCATATCCAAATTCATCAATGAGGCACATGTCACTCTTGCCCAACTTACACCTTCCTTTTCCAGAACCATTAACCCCGTTGATGTACCTTCACTCAACACAGTCGTTCTTGGTGGCGAAGCACTGGCTAAAGACAATATCGACACTTGGTTTGGAAGAGTAAAGCTTGTGAACGGCTATGGTCCGACTGAGAGTACTGTAGTTTGCTGCCTACATGTGTACCAGTCAGACAAGGAATCAGCCACTAATATTGGCCGTGGCAAGAATGTGAGATGTTTGGTTGTTGATATCAATAACCACACTCGCCTGGCTCCCTTCGGCTGTGTTGGGGAACTGGTCATTGAAGGACCCACTCTTGCGCGTGGCTATTTCAATGATCCAATCAAGACTAAGGCTTCGTTCATCGAGGGTGTCAACCTATTACCATCAATTTTGAGCAACCGAAACCCTAGGTTTTACAAGACTGGAGATTTGGCCAAGTACAATTGGGATGGTACAATCGAATATATTGGCCGAAAGGATACTCAAGTCAAAATGCGCGGTCTTCGCATCGAGCTCGGCGAAATTGAATACCAAGTTGGCATGTCTATGCAAGGCATCAAACAAGTTGTTGTTGACGTATTAAAATCTGATAGCGGCTCCAATCTTGTTGCTTACTACAGCTTGAACGAAACTACGGACACTAACAGCGACATGTTTCTACCCTTGACTCAAGAGCTTGAGAGTCAGATGACCATTATTCGAGAGCACCTGAATTCCATGTTACCTCGATATATGGTCCCCACGATTCTAATTCCATGTGGTTATATACCATCGTCTACATCTGCAAAGCTTGATAGAAAGGCACTACACGCCAAGGCATCGTCTCTTGATCGAGAGTCTTTAACAAAATATGCACTTGTTAGCGGTAAGAAGCAAGCTATGGAAACACCATTTGAAGTCCAATTGCAAAAGTTGTGGTCAAAGGTTCTCGACGTTCCGACTGAGGGAATTGGACGAGAAGACAGTTTTATGGGACTGGGCGGCGACTCCATTAGCGCTATACAGCTCGTCGCTGTCGCCCGTGACCTTGGAATTACAATCACTGTCAGCGATATTTTCGCAGATCCTCGTCTCTCGTCTGTTGCCGCTAAAATCAGCCTTTCGCAGAAGAATGACTTTTATGATGTTAATGCATTTGGCATGCTCGCTCAGGATGAGATCGGAGTTCTGAAACAGAAACTCCAACAAGACTGCAATCTCCCCCATGAGAATCTAATCGAGGATGTTTATCCTTGTTCAAGTCTTCAGGAAGGCCTCATGGCTTTGACGGTCAAGCAGTCTGGTTCATATATTGCCAAGAGCGCTTATCATCTAGCTAATGATATTGACCTGTCTCGGTTCAAAGGTGCATGGGAGAAGACAATCGAACTTTGCGAAAGCTTTCGTACTCGAATTGTAATCCATAAAGGAAAATCCTTTCAGGCTATTATCAGAGAAAGTCCTTCCTGGGATTCGATTAGTAGCCTGGATTCTCGTACTTTCATGGACACATTCAAAATTAGCGACATGAAGTATGGCACCCGACTGTGTCGATACAGTATTACAAGAGAGGAAACCGGAAAAAACTGTTTCGTATTGATCATGCATCATGCTATTTTTGACGGTTGGAGTTTGAATGTTGCATTCAAAGTTCTACATGCCATCTATCAAAACCAAACTGTGCCGACCCTGCAGCCATACTCCAGTTTCATCAACTACGCTATGCAACTCGACCACGTTGCTGCTGCTGAATACTGGAAGAAACAACTTCACGGATCTCAGCGCGCTACATTTCCTCGCATGAAGGCTGCCCCTAACTCCCAACCAATTAACTGTATGATGAAGGCAACTATTCCATTTTCCAAGCCGAAGGACACTTCAATCACCCAGGCAACCGTTCTCCGTGCTGCTTGGGCGATGGTGCTGGCAAGATACTCTGATACAGATGATGTATGCTTTGGTACCACTGTGTCTGGACGTCATGCACTGGTAGTTGGGGTGGAAGGCATGGTTGGACCAACTGTCGCTACTGTTCCGCTCCGAGTACGACTCGAACATCAGGAATCAGTGTCAGGCTACCTGCATAGAGTGCAACAAGAAGCTGCAGAAATGATAAGGTATGAACAATTTGGGTTGAGAAATATTTCTGGTCTTTCTCAAGAAACCAAAGAACTCTGTGATTTCTCAAGTCTTCTGGTCGTCCAGCCTGTTCAGAGCGTCATTGCTGCTGGTGGCACCAACGCCTCAATTCTAACCCCCGCCCAGATAACAGAGAAAACAGCAGAGGCATATTTTAACTACCCTCTTGTGCTCATGGGTCTGACATATGACAACCACATCGATTTGGAGTTTACTTATCATAGTAACATCATCACGGAGGCACAGCTTGAAGCAATGTCGCATCATCTCGAGAACGTTGTATCTCAACTCTGTCTGGGAGTGGATACTACAATAGATACCATTACGATCCCTGGCTCCCTGGATATTGAAAGATCAATCCAATGGAATAATCAGGAGGTGGAAACTGTGGATTCTTGTCTTCATCATCTCATTGAGCAACAGGCACGCCTGTATCCACATCGACCTGCAGTGTCAGCTTGGGATGGAGAGCTTACATATCAACAACTTGAACGAGCGGCAAATTGGTTCGCTCACTTTTTAATCAGTGATTACGACGTCAAAGTCGGCGAGCTTATTCAAATTTGTTTCGAGAAGTCTGTCTGGTACACTGTTGCCATCCTAGGCATAAATAAAGCTGGTGCCGCCTGGGTTCCTATGGATCCCGCCCACCCACTCATCCGCCATCAACAAATTATTCAGCAAACGCGTGCTCGTATCATTGTAGTGTCTGAAGCTACTGTTGAAACTTGTGGAAATCTGGCGCCTAATATTATCAAGCTATCTCCTACATTGAATGAGAGACTAGCAGCTCGTTCTAAGGAGTGGAGCGCCAAGAGTCCAACTGTTGATGTCGTACCGTCAGATGCAGCATATGTTCTTTTTACATCTGGAACCACAGGTATTCCAAAAGGTGTTATTATGGAACATCGTTCTGTCTGTACTAGCCAAATGGCAATTCGCAGACGGCTCAATATCACACCCAAGGCCAGACTTCTGCAGTTTTCCGCGCACGTGTTTGATGTTTCAGTCGGAGAAATCGTTGGTGCCTTGATATCTGGTGCCTGTGTCTGCGTCCCTTCCGAGCATGACCGCTTGAACGGGCTCAGAGAATTTATTAATATTATGAATGTCAATTGGGCATATCTGACACCCACATTCGCCCGTACCCTGAAGCCAGAACAGGTTCCTGGCATTGAGCTCCTCCTTCTTGCTGGCGAAGCTGTCAGTCGAGATGTTTTTGAAGATTGGTTCGGCAGGGTACGACTTTTCAATGGCTGGGGCCCTGCTGAAACTTGTGTTCTCAGTGCTATTCACGAGTGGGACTCGATTAGTCAATCTGCGTTGACCATTGGGCGACCTGTTGGTGGGTTTGGTTGGATCGTTGATTCCACAGACCACGCTAAATTAGCCCCCATTGGATGCGTGGGTGAAATTGTCATCCAAGGCCCGACCGTGTTGCGTGAATATCTATCTAACCCAACTGAAACTCAAAAGAGTATTATCTCTTTGCTACCTGAATGGGTTCCAAGACGAAATCTTACTAATTGGGACCGATTTTACAAGACTGGCGATTTGGGGTTCTACCATACGGATGGTACGATTGAGTATGTTGGACGCAAGGACACTCAGATTAAGATCCGCGGTTTGCGTGTTGAACTCGGCGATGTTGAGCAACAAATTCGCCGTGTGCTCTTAGATGCCAAGCAGGTCGTGGTCGATATCTTCAAGTCCAATACTGGATCAAATCTCATCGCCTACTTTTCGGCCACCGACCATAAAAGGGCTGGCAAAAGCACGGATGAGGATATATTCCTCCCCCTTTCACCTCAAATCCAGAACCAAATTGCAGGTGCAGTCGGGCAATTAAATATTTCATTGCCCAGATACATGGTACCAACTGTGTTCATACCCTGCAAATATCTCCCGGTCGTTTCTTCGGGCAAGCTGGACAGAAGGAAGCTCAACACCTTGACTGGATTGTTGGACCCAAAGATCTTGGTACAATATGCTCTCGTGGACAGTAAGAAACGGGCACCTAAAACTCTCACAGAAGAACGGGTACAAATGATTTGGTCCAGTATCCTCCAACTTCCAGCTGAATCTATTGGTAGAGATGATAGCTTCATGGGGCTGGGCGGTGATTCAATCACAGCTATTCAATTCGTCACCACGGTCCGCGATCAAGGCATGTCCATTACTGTTAATGACATTTTCGCCGATCCTCGGTTATCGGCAATTGCAGCCAAGATTCTCGAAACAGAGCCCACACCGGACTATACAGTTGAGCCCTATAGTCTGGTTCAAAGTGATCACATTGATGCTATTAAGTCAGCCATAGGTGATGCATGCGAAATATCAAATCAAGAAAACATTGAAGATGTTTATCCTTGTACTAGCCTTCAGGAAGGTCTTATTTCACTTGCGGCGAAGCAGCCTGGTTCATACATTGCCAAATATGTATACCGCCTCCCGCATAATATTGATGTCGACCGATTTAAAAGTTGCTGGGAGCGGACGACACAGATTTGCGCCATCTTACGCACTAGAATAGTGGCACAAAATGGCGTCGCGGTTCAAGCAGTTCTTCGCGAAAACGCTAAATGGGAGACTACAAATGACTTGACCCTGAGCCAGTTCATGAATAAAGCAAAGCAAATAGAGATGGGATACGGCTCAAGGCTCAGCCGTTACGCATTGATAAACGAAAAGAAAACCGGCAAACGGTTTTTCGCGCTCGTTATCCATCATACAGTATTTGATGGCTGGAGTTTAAATGTTCTTCTCGCTACTCTTGCCAAGATTTATCGAGGCGAGGTACTACCTGAATTGCATCCGTACTCGAACTTCATCAATTATACCACACAGCTCGATCGACAAGAAGCGGAACAATATTGGTCTAAACAGCTCGCTGGTGCCCAGCGCGCCACATTTCCCCCATCCAATGATTCCCCTGACTACAAGGCGGTCAGCAATATAATGAAGGCATCAATTCCTTTCCCTAAATTGGCGGACAGCTCTATTACTAAAGCAACAATTCTTCGAGCCGCATGGGCGATAGTTTTGGCACGATATTGCTACAGCACAGATGTGTGCTTTGGTACAACTGTCTCTGGTCGACAGGCCCCTGTCGCCAATATCAATCTTATGGTCGGGCCTACGGTTACTACTGTTCCTGTTCGTATTAAGTTGGACAATAGGAAGAGTATTCCAAGATTCTTGAAGGATATTCAGAGGCAGGCCATGGAAATGGTCCCATACGAACAGTTTGGTCTTCATAACATCTCAAATCTCAATCCAGGCACCAAGGAGGCTTGCGAGTTTTCTAGCTTGATGGTAATTCAACCTATGCAAATGACCACTGCAACCTCCGAAGAACATGACTCAGTACTTCTCGCACCTGATTCAGAACCACACCAACCAGAAGAGACCATAGGAGGATATTTCAGTTATCCACTTGTTCTGCAGTGTCTGATGTTTGAAGACAAAGTGGATCTGTTTATTGTTTATGACTCGGGTGTTCTTAATGAAACCCAACTTCGCAGCGTTGTCAAGCATCTCACCGAGGCAACTCAGCAGCTGCAAAAAGAAGCAAGGTCCGCGTCAAAGTCATTGAAGCACAAGTCGTCATCGAAAGCATTACGTTCCAGGAAAATGGATCAGTGACCGACATGGGTATATACCATGGAAATAGATTTCTTTTGCATTGGAGAGAACTTCACTTGTTTTTATTAGTAATAAACATACTGTTGGGACATTGAAGCTATCATAAGGGATTACATTCATTGGGTGCCGGCCCCGGAGGCCGGCCCAGCTATTTCCCGTGTATCAGAACTTTGTTTTTCCTTCAAAACAACAACAACCCTCTTTTGGCTAGAATAGATGTAGATAACTAAGAACAACAAGAGACGATTGCCCTGACCTAGCTGCTGCTGCTATCGTGGCATTTACTTCACTATGTCATACAAAACCCCGGGATCTACCCACACATACGGTTTGATTATAAATATCTCTAAAAGTTTCATATAATTCTTTCTGACCAGGCTTTCGGTGGAATATACTTTCAAACCTAAATTATCATTCAACTATGGACAATGTAGTAACACAATAGGATATGAATTTATGGAACTTTTTCATTCTGAGTCTATGTCTTAGCACAGGTTCCAGCGTGTGCTATACGAAGAGAGTTACAGGACTAGCAATCCGATGTTAGTAACAGTCCATAATGGTTTACTACACCCGGCAGACTTAGGCTCATCGAAAGCCCAAGATCGACCATTAGAGATACCGATGTCTAATTTCTAGCCTGACTCTGTATCCTTTCTTGGCACGTTCAGTGAGCTTCGGTCGGTTTATTTCATCGTACTTTCCTCATTATATCACACCAGTTCCCTCCTGGGTTGGAGAGATAAAACACCCACATTGGAAACAATCACATTTAAAGAAGAGCTGGTTTATTATTGACTAGTCCTTATTCCTCCCCTCACTTCCTTCCTCCTTTTCCCTATCCCCCTCCCCAGCGGCTACTTTAGCCGCCCACTCTGCACCTTTCTCAGCCATTTCCTTTGCCTTTGGCATATAAGTTATACCGGCAGCAATGATACTGCCGGCAATGACTTGTTCAGTAATCCTTAAAAGTGATTTGAACTTTTCTTATTAAATTAATAAGATATATAAGATGTTTATAAGAAAAGACTTACTGTGGTATTTCTTTTGGGATATAATGTTCAATATTGAATTGGGCCTTCTGAGGCAGATCTCACCGGATTTATTGACCAAATATTGCACTCTAAGGCACGAGGGATTGCCTTACCCATTGACCAAATTTACTATTGTTAAACTAGAAAAAAAAACTACTTCATATCACACCAGTTTGCCAGCTAGGTGCTGGGGGTAGCAACGTGCTTTTGGTGGGCTACTACTAAGGCAAAGTCAGAAGTACTTCCTCTCTTAACCAAGTAAGCATAATAGGTAATATAATATTTTCAACTACTCTAAGAATTGAAGGCAAAGATTACAGGAAATTTGTTTGTCCCTTCTTTAACCTAAGTTGCCTGGTCTAGCTATACTAATTATCGACAGCGGAGATAGGGATATTAACTCGAGTACGAGTCTCGTGTAACTCTGAAAATCTGTCTAGGTACAGGTTACTCAAGTTCGTATACGTTGTGAAGCCTGTGGGACAGCTTGTACCTATATGAAGGTGGTGGTAGGCGGGTCTCTGCAGCGATAACACGGTGCAATAACACCAATCAATACGGTAACTACATTCATTTTTTGATGTTTTGTCCCAGGCGTGACCGACTTTTGCGATCTGGAATAGGTTCTAATTCACTGTTACACATTAATGGTCGATCGATTTGCTTGTTTCGGCCTGGGAGACCAGGCTCTAGACACCCGTCTAGGTAACTAACTACACAGAAATTTAATACATTGCAAATTTCAAGGCATCGTTGCAATCAAGACAAAGGGAATTGTCAGGAGATTTGGCCATGTCTAGGTGTTTGATATCTTAGATTCAAATTCAACCCATTTTCTAAATATAGACCAATATACTGGCGATCAAGTAGATACACTTGCACCTTGATATAAAGAATCGAAATCACAATTCATAGAAGAAGCCTGGGTGAAAACGGTTTAGTAACCCTTCACATTCGGGCCTTTCTGATTGTACTGACTATTGTGAAGATCACTCCGTCGCTAGAGGACTATCCACGCTTGATGAGGTCTGCAGCCTATGAATTGGTCAGTGGCTGGAAGCGAAAAAGTAGGGAAAGGCTACTTACTCTCTCGGCCACGGCATACACAGTAGTCATAGTATGGGTAGCCGGAAGAAGCGGGATCACACTGGCATCGACAACTCGAAGTCCTTCTACGCCATGGACTCTGAGCTGGCAATCAACAACACCACCTTCTTCAAGACTCCCTATCTTGGTAGATCCAGCAGGGTGGAACAGAGTGCTAGCACTTGATCGGATGAATTGCTCAAGGTCTTCCTCGCTCGTCACATTGGCTCCGGGAACTATCTCAAATGGTTCCAGGACTTTGATAGCGGCGGTGTCGGTCAATTTCCGAGTAAATCTGACTCCTTCAGAAAGAATTGAAACATCCAACGGGTTTCTCAGTAGTCCAGAATCAATGATTGGAGCATCATATGTGCTAGATGATGCAGCCATGACTGACCCTCGTGAATAGGGATGCTGAAGTCCCAGAACAATTGCCCCGTCAGCCCAAATAATTTCAAGGATTCCAGAATTTGTACTGAGAAGTTTGTCATTGAGCAGTCTATGCTGTCTCTGATAGCCCTGGACTACCTCAGCGGGTGTACCAGGCAGCAAAAAAGATGAGATATTTTGCGCAGTGGCCTGGCTATGAATGGTCTCTCCTGCATCAGAGTAATTAGAAAGGGGCAGAAAGACCAAAAAGTCTCCAGTGGGCGAGGTTAAAGGGCCCCGCCTTTCTGCATCGTACTGAGCCCTTGCTTCGGCGGCGAATGTGGTGTTGCTCGTGAGGTTTCCCGAGACAAGAGGCGCATTTACTATGGCTTCCATTAAATGCGTTCACACGGCTGGTCAGTATGATTCAACGACGTACTGGTATTGACTACAGTGAGCATAACATGATCCTGAAGGTTTTGGCCTACACCAGGCAGATGTACAACTGTTGTAACATTGATGCTGGACAAATAAGCCGAATCGCCAATACCGGAGACTTGTAAAATCTGAGGTGTGTGAAGCGATCCTGCTGCTAGAATTACCTCTTTATGGGCGTAGATAGTCTGTACAGTAGCCTCTCTATTCTTAGAGAACTACGGTGCAATTGGTTAGCATTTCTTTCGCTGCATTTAATTGCGACTCACTTCCACGCCCGTAATTCGGACTTGACTATTATTCTTGCTCGAGACAAGACGCGTAACCTGGCTACCGGTAGTGATGTGAAGGTTGGTTCGATTTACAACAGATTCATAATAGGCTTCCCGGGCAGAAGATCGAGTAATCGTGGTGGGATCTTGGTTGTGAGGGCAGAAGTATCCTCCAAGGGCATTCCCATTGGCTTGGTCAATGGAGATATCAATTTCAAGCTCATTAATTGCATTAACGATATTCTCTGACGAATATCTAGTTAGCCCATCTTTCGCAATCATACGTGATCAGAGGAATCTCACTGGTTGTGGGCCAGAAAAACGGTGAGTAACTGGAATGCATGTAACCCGAAGAGCCGTGAGCAGAAACATCGTATGTGATGTTGTACTCATTTGCGATTTCGCTACCAGGGGGCGCAAAATTTTCGTTCTTTGGATATTAGTGATGTCCAATAGTAAGGAAGAGACAAGTTGCCATACTTTCTTGAAATACGGGAGCAGGGCATTAAAGTCCCAGCCCTGATTTCCCAGTTCCCCCCAGCGATCATAATCCAGTTTAGATCCTCGATCAAAAACCATTCGGTTTAATTTAGTTGAACCTCCAACCACCCTCCCCTGAGGGATCGGAATGCTGCGCCCGTTTACCGATTCGCTTGCGATGTACGTGGTATTCCAGTCATATTTTGTACCAACAGCACCTCCAGCAAGACCTGGGATCGTAACATAATCCTCGTTTGTATCACTTCAGCGCCATCAGCAACTAAATAGAGCCACATCAGATGCACTTTGACTTACAAGTCGCCGGCTTCAAGGACCAGAACTGTGACACCTTATGCAATATGTGAGTTGGGATATGAAATGGGTAAACTGAGAGGAATTCATACCCGGGTCTTCACTGAGACGGTTGGCAACAGTTAGTCCAGAGGCACCACCACCCACAATTACATAGTCGTAGGACTTGCGAAGCTGGCTTCCTGACGCAGCTGCCAAGGCAGACTGGAAAGAGGCCAAAGAAATGAGAATGACACCTCTGAGAAGAACCATATTTGGACGATGGTAATACTATTTTCACTCGGGTGGCTCGTAAGTTGTGAAAGTTGACACGCATGATCTTATAAATACTTGGTGATCAATCCAATGCGTTCCTACGCCTCCGCATTGGGGTCACTGGTCCCGGCTAACGTCAAACCATGCCCGCAGAAAATGCCGTGGAAGCTTAATTTTTAGGTTACAATATGCCGCGGCTCTTTCGGAAAGCAACGACAGGGATCAAGGCAGTCAGCTCATCAAGTACTCCATCCAACATCAGTTCTTTCAGGGATTAAAAGGCTCCACTTTACAAAGCTTTGATCAGTTCAAAATGCTTACTCCTGCATTAATACCTTTCCTCTTTTTCATATCAGGATTTAAATCAGCGGCCCAGAAACCAGATGTTGATATATCGACTATGGGATTGTAATTTGAGAGGAATAATCCAATTTATTTGGTATCAAAGCCTTGTCCTATATTATTGACATGGTTCCGTTTCCTTTCCGGTTTGGGGTTCCCCATTGGGTGCGTTTTAAGAAGGCCTGACTGACATAAGGTTTGGATAGCTCCATACAGCCCAAGTTTCACCATACTTTGAATGCTGGTAGCCAATACATGACAAACCGAAGAAATGAAGGGTGATGATCTATGATTCGAAAATGCCATCAGATCCCGAATTTCGGATAAAACCCACAAAATGGGGCTGTGGTAATGGCAAAAAGTTTCATGTCCAAGCGTCGAAGTAACTGATCCCCTTTTCCTCATTTTCGGTTGACCTTCTCATTTCGGTTGATCACCTAACCGCCAATATCTTAAACCCCCAGGCTGTACACATTTATGTAGCCACCGTCCTTCAAGTTCACCTCTCATTAATCGCCTCACAACTTAAAGAGTTGGCATTCCAATTCCGTATCCATGATACACAACTATATCATCCACTAGCCATTCAGATGGAATACACCAAAATACAGTACCAATAGCTTGAATCATATATTTAATAGCCATGGTGATCTTATCATGTCGCTTACTTGGTGTATTGTCAATTTGGCATGTTAGGAGGAGTGGAAGCAGTATTGGGGACGATCCTCAAATAATTGGACTTGGAGACATATTAATTGCGGTACATGGGGTACTTAGGCTTGTGAGCAGACCTTGGGAACAAAAGATGGAAAGAAATAAACATAAGTTCTTCGCGTTATCCGACCCCGCCAGCAACATTTGAAATATGAGAGCCATGGCACGTGAAGAAAGGAGGGGTAATCTTCCGATTGGAGGTTTTTTTTATTCAATGCGTAAAAGCCTGTGCAGACATACGGACGCAGCAACCAACGCTAATAAGTCGCTAGCTGCGGACCCTTGACACTTACTGGGGTTTGGGTGTTCAAACCGGTCCGTGAAACCGCTTCGTTGGCCCCACATATGAACATCTGCTGGAGAGAGAATATAACCATTGCACTCACTTGTAGCTTGGCAAGGGAGTACTTCGTCTTTTCCCTCAGCGGTGAGTGCAACAACATCAGTTGCAAGGTGATGTAATATTGCGAGTCTTGCTTCTCTCACTCTAATTGGGAGAGATCTATCCCATTTATCCTACGAGAGATATTCCACAAAGATCTCTCGCTGACAGAAGTTACTTGCTGCAAGCACACTCAAACCCCAAAGAACGGTCTATAGAGGGTAAGTGGTAGCGAGAGTCAATGACAACAACATCTGACATTCGATGTGACTCCTACTACTGATTTCTCCCTTCTAATCACAGCCTTTGCCCAGTTTGCTAATGATCTGGTCACCTGCAGAGCTTGTACTCTGCATGACACGCGAAATGCCTGCCCGTATGTCATGAAACTCTCCACGACTACTATAACTAAACATTATATGTTCCAGGCAGCTTTCTAATAAATGACACTACTGTAAAGCCAGTCTATTCGAACCACGGCGTTGGAGAAGATTTTCAATGGAAATATTGGAGACAGGAAGTGTATACAGGCACATGGAGGGAGGCTTTGGCATATGAGTTAGTTCTGTAATATCTGCATTAGATACGTGAGTGGTTTTAGAAACAGTTATAACGCAATTCCATGTGGGAGCAATTGATTCGAATCTTCTGGCATCGGCGGTGACACGAAAAGGTAGGTATTCTGATGTAAGAGAACGATAATTCTTGTTTGCTATTCCACAGAACCGGCAGACCTTAGGGGTCACAAGTAACCACGTCATCTCTTTCTGCATCAAGCGGTAATTGGTTTATTATCCCAACAGAGAGCCGCCGACCATGCAGCATCAGATATACTACCTCTTCAATGACCACGATAATTAAACCCGCAGGTTAAAAGTGATCTGATCGTGTTGGTTCATTGGCATAGTTGAAGGAATAACTACACCATAACCCCGCCAAAGGTAGCTAGTTGAGAGGAATAGCAACAAATGAATATACCACCAAAAACCCCCTAGCAGCTGCTATTGACCCTGTTATGACCTTAGCTGGTTCACTACAAACCCCCGGGACCTACCCGCAGATCGATATTTTATTTAAGTCGTGAGATATGCTCTCGCGTATTTCAACTAATTCATGTTATTTCGCTTTTTAATGGGGCAGGTGTCACACTTCGGCGGCGCGAGGTTAGTAGGGGTGAACCGATCGCTGTGGAAAGGCAGAAGCTTCCTTGACGGAACAAGCAAGGTTATATTCTCAACACATCGCTAAGGGCGCCCCCTATGTCAGCACCCTTCAACAAATTTTATTATCACGATGGTTGTCCTCATGACAAGTTCAGAAATAAGCTAAGATCGTGAAATTAGAGAGACCATATGTCTTCTCCGAAGGAATTTCTCTACACAAAATGCAGGTTATTTGTTTCTGGGCGTAGTTAGGATGCTTTGTTCTTATAAGGTGCGAATCTTCCGAAAAACCAACTTCATTGTTCCTAAAACTACATAAATACTTTCCCAAATGCCCCGCCTAATCCTTTCTCGCCGAGCCAAGCTTCCAACGCCTTCATGTCGCTGCGATTTGCTCTCTCTCCTCGTCTTTCTCCAACCATGTCTGTTATCTCTTGCATGCCAGTAAATTCCCGTCTAATATGCAGCCCTGCTTCTCTATATCGCTCGCTGACCTTTTTATGGTGTGATGGAATGTCACCCCAACTCTCCGTTTTAATAAATTTCATAAAATTGTCAATAGCTAGAGATCCCCCTTCCAGACACAAGATGCCCGGCTTTCCGGCCAGAAGAAACCCTGTCAGCCCGTATGTGGGTGCGTAATTGACAAAATCGTCTCGTTTCGACCGGGTGCTGATTGAAGGAAAATAAAACCAAACGCGGGTTATTACTGTATTTTCGTCCATATCCTCCGTTTTATGTACTTTATGTGACTTCTCCAGATATTTTGATGCTGCTTCTTTGACATGTTCAATAACAGATAAAATATCTTTGTCGGGGATAGATGAGTTCAGTTGTGTGACATCGCCCTTGTTCAGCCATGCTGGCTGTTGTACCCTAACTTTGACCGAAGGGGGTTCTGTAATGAGATTTCCCACCTCAAAATCTTCTTGATACACTAAGGGAACAGCCAGGTTGAGCTGCAAGAAATCCGTTGCCTTGATAGAGTTGATATTCTCGTTAGAAATGCTGAGCTTAAGCATCATATTTATGCATGTCTCGGAAAAATAAGGGATAGCTTCCTCGTCACTATCACACCAATCCTTTAGAAATTTCATCAAGTGACAGCAGGCTGCATCAATAGAGATGGCGTCATCTGACGCATACATTGCCATCAGGAGGTCGATTTGCCCAAGCTGAAGGATCATGAGATCCTTTGACAGTCCACCATGGCACTTTGCTTCAGCCATAGTGAGGGCTTGAGAGAATAACGAGCTTGAAGGCGAGCAGGAAAATGTCCCAATGGTGTAGGTGGAGCGTCGCCGGTCTGAAGAAAAAAAAAAAGGAGTCCTGCTATTGGGAGGAGCAGTGTTTGGTTATTGGGACCAACCAAGTGTAAGCCAATTAAATGGTCCTTTTCTGAGTAAATTCAAATAAACTGGAGACTGGACAAAATAACCCCAATACTACTTACCCCTGTCTAGTCCACCTTTAAAGGAACTCCACACTGTGATAACTTTAGCCAATTAAAGAACAGGAATCATTTCACACAAATTTCGTCGAATGCGATATCACGCGAATCCGTAGGCTCACAAACCATCAACTCCACAACTGTCAGTTTTTGTATGTCGTCAAGGAAGCGTGAAGCGCGCGAGTTCAGGACGTGATGGGGCGTTATCATAGAAGAGGCTCGAGGCATGAGTTTTCAAAACAGAAACACAATATAGGTACGAGATGCGCTGAACTGACCTGCGCTCTAAATAGCTTGATTCCCCGATGTGCGAGACCTACTGGACTGCAATCATGTCAGTCGAAGCCGGCTTCTTCAACGTTCTTGTCCAGTTTTGGGCTGGGAATTGTTTCCCATTCGTGGCTGCCATTGAGTTTACCATCCTAGTTTGTCGCACGAAATTAGTTAATGCGCTACCTAATCACAATATTTCTAACAGTGTGCATGGTCATATTTCTTCTACCAAGTGGAGTTTTCGCTTGGTTCGACTATTTTACGACTTTGATCAAGAGGTTTATCTTTTTTTTATCACAACTGTGCTCTCACTTGCTCTCGTCTTGGGGACTGGGCCAAATGGCGAGGTGCACCATCACGAAAAATGGACGCCACGATCCCCGTTCCTCAATGGTTTCTCGGTAATTTCAGCAGTTTCAACATCCACGTACAGGCCTGACCTGTCTAGGGATTTTCAAAATGCGCTATGCTTGTGACTTGGTCAGTCAACGACCAAGTCTTCATCGGCATCCTGGGCGGAGAAGTTGAAAGCCCTCGGTTTTCCTCAGCTCATGCAACAAAGCTTGTCCCTTTTCGTGTCATTTTCATTTATAAAATCAGCATGTTCTTCATTTGGCCCCTGGTATCCTCAAATGATAATAGGCTAATAGCAGAAAGTAGAATTGCGCACTCGTCATTCTTAATGGCTGTTTAAAGCGCAGGAATTCCAGGGGTAGGTTCGCTTCTCAACGCTGGTATGGTGTGTGGTATTCTGGCAATTGCAAGACACAAGCTCCACTATTTATGTTACTTTCCACTTCATTAATTAAATGCGTTGTGTTATAGAAATATAATGCATTTAGATGGCTTGGCTCACTCGATCGTCTGCAGATGGTAACGGCCAAGCCAGACTATCTATATCTAATGTATTGGCAAGTTGAATTAGCTGTTCTGCACTCAGTTCGCATTCAATCGCAAAACCATCAATGAAGTTGGCGTCTAATTCATCTGTACACTCAACGCCAACCGGCCCGGAAGTTTCAAACGCCTCCGGACACCTCATACCCTGCTGATTCCATCTTTCAGTAGCACTTGATGAAACCTGACTTATTGGTAGCTGATTCAATTGTCCTTCGAGCATTCTTAATTCCGAGCTTATCATTTCAGCAATTCTATTTCCTCTTGAACCCATCTCGCCAAGTATTGCATGCGAGCGTTGGGACCATGTTAAGAAGTCGGGCAACAGAGATGGGTCGATAGAGGATGCCAGTATCAGGGCAATTGATGATACAAATGTTGCGTCGAGATCGAAGGGCAAAAATGTTTCTAAGGCAAATGTTCAGTGGTGACCAATACGAGGAGTTTCCCTCTCAAATACAAACTAACCCAGTAACCCTTGGTTCAGAAGTACAGATAGGATTCTTAGAATCTGGCGAGAAGATTCTACACAAATTTGAAGTAGCCCTCTCACGCTGTCAGATTGAAGCCAATGCATCAAGTTTGCCTCGGACTGTCCAAGTCTGGATTGAAGAAACGTGTAGAGTAGCGGTCTCGTAGTGAGAACAATACACTAGAGTTATATATGTTAGTTTTATAAGTTTCAACCATGGAAATCAATCGCATTATCTCACCTGATGATGCTGAAGGTGTAGATGCGCAGCCATTCTAGAAACCCCCGACATACTGTCATTAGTATGAATTTCAAACCAGTTATTTAGCCGATCCGCCACACCAGCTATACTTCTAAGAACTGATCGCGTGGCTTCTAGATACCGGCTATCCAGCTGCCCTTCGATTCCGTAAATGGCTGTAGAATAGTGAGCACTAATTATGCTAATATATTAAATCAACTGACTCTGCTGAATCCTACATAGAAGCCGAGAAATTTCAACTTGTATTGGCAGGGAAGTCTTTTCTTGGGAACAAACGTCAAATGTGGGATATAAAGTGTTGATGCTTTCTTCTTGAATGATCATGGGCACACCCATCAACGAAGACACCTGCCTTTCAAGAAGATACACCGTCCACCACACTCTTCGGCATTTATGCACGTAACTGTCGTCCAGGTAATGACTCTTCATTTCTGTATACATACCATACTCAAATGCCATGCAGACAGCCTGAACAAGCTTCTTCTCATCAGTTTTGGAACGGAAACGGCCTGGGCTCGTGACTTACAATGCGACATGCAGCCGGGCGGTTGTGAATACACTGGAAATAAAGAGCAGCTGAGCAAAGGACCTGCATTTTCTCAATTGGGTTGTGCTCAGAGAATGACAAATCAGGCATTAGCTTCATTGCCTGGACAAAAAGTTCGGCACCTGGTGGTTTTCGTGATTTGCTAATCTGGACCACGAAAGCTTTGCCAAATGCCAAAATAATAAGATAATGAACGTACCAAAGAGGGGACACATTGGCTCCCTCTCCGTTATTGTCGTGGAAAAGATCAAATTGTTCCATGAAACGCTGTTCGTCAAATAAGTAAAAGAGCTGTTCGCAGTGAAATTTTACAGTGCTGATAAGATGAGCAGCAAAGTCTCTTGCAGGTAGCGCGGAGTGGTTGAATCCGTCGCTCATTGAGGTTCTGGAGCCATCCCAGCCCAGGTCATAAACATTTCCATCAAACAATAAATTGTCGGCAGGGAGGGGCACACCCGTGACAGCCTCATGGGTCATGGATAACACTCTTCTCCCAAACGACCAATTGGAAGATGTTCCCATGAAGACTATGAAAGAATTACCATTAAACTCTGGGTCTTTTAAAAGTAAGAGGCCGGGGGGTGCTCACGCATGCAGCCATACGGGCCAGGAACCCAATTGGCCGTATGGAATGCTAAAGGATTCGTAAGTGGAGCCCTGATGGCATCATTCACATCATGCGACTCTGTTGGCGTGATATAAGACGAAGACTCAGGAATTCCTGGGTTGTTTGGAGTGTTCGTGGATAGGGGATCGCCTGCAGGTGGTTTGGTGCTTTCGCCTAGGCGAACATTTGTTCAGCAACATTTTCCGGCCCAATTGGGGCATATACAACATACCAGAGCCTGGTTGTCCAGATTGTTCCGGAGCCATATTGACGGGTGATTGTTGGGCTACATTTTTCTCAAGAATAGCTAACCTGTCCTGAAGTCTACTGAGATATCTGGAATTTATCAGCAGTACACCGGCGGAGAGGATTGGGCTTCTACCTACGAGCGTGTTACCAGGACCTTCTGAGATTCTTCCTCAAATTTGCACTCCAGACCCCGTTTCCCACATTGCTGGCAAGGGCTGGAACCATTACATTTAATTTTTTGGTCGCGGCATCTCCTGTAACTTTGAATATGTGACTGTTAGTTGCGAAGAGGCTTGGTCCCGTGCAAGAGGGAAGCTTACGCTTTGGGGGCGCGTTTCCTACCGCCCGTTTGCCACTCACGATCGCTTCTTCTAGACATGAGGGCACGGAGGAGATCGCTAACAACTTGCACGAGATCAATGAATAGGCTGATAAAGAACTGGACGACGGATGGGAGAAGAAAGCGGGGTAGCACAAGAGTGACGCTGATTGATTCGCCACTCCAGATCCACCCATGAGAATGGCTCACCAAACTATTTTCCAGAGAGGGAAAGTTTCCGCGCAGTCACCTCCCGTCGGTCGCTGTGGCCGAGGACTCTCCCGCCTGCATTACTGATAAACCTACAAACAGCTACATCCATAGTCTTGGGATCTATTTTGGTTTAACCTGAAAATGATATGGGCATTTCCGGCAGCACAAGTTAGTTGGCACGAATCATCCACACCGCCAACATGCTGGGATATCAACGCCGACGGCGATACCGGATAGCCCATTCGTCAAATTTGCTGAAAACAGACGAGAAAAATACAATTCTTGTCCAGGGCACTGTTGTTCGGAGCTATGGTCATCCAATTCCCGACCAAACAACCGCGTCGCCACTCGCCAATTGGGCTCGAAATGCATTAAATACCCCATTAGACCGTTAAATAGCATCATAGCACGCGGTCATTTGATACAAAAACCGTTCAAGCAGCTAAGTAGAACTATGAGTCTACTTTCACCCATAGCGTTCTCCCCAGCGGCTAAATTAGAAAAGAAAGTCCACGGTAGCCAGCCTCTGCACACACACATTCACAAGTGCTTCGTCACTTTGTCTCAACCAGTCTTGTTATTCTAATATCCCCACATATAACCCTATCATGTATGGCGCTGAAACGGTTGATACTCTGCCAGAGTGGTCTGCGAATGGGACCGTCGAAATTGTATGCTTGGCCTGTCTCATCTTGTTATCATACCCAATCAATAAATCAAACGCTCACATCCAAGTTGCTGGTTTTAGGACGATGATACCAGCTTCACATATTCCACCTTGTAAGTCAGGGTTGCCACCTATGTAGGTAACTCCCAGTTTCCGCTCTGAGCAGTACACAAGTTACCGATACTGAGTCGTTCACATCCTCCATCCTGAGCTACAAAGGGAGAATGGACGACGTTATCATGCATATCAAGATGGATCTTATTGGTGGACGCATTTCGGGCAATATACGACATCCCATGCTGATATATGCGTGGCACTTAGGAGCCCAAATGGATTGACCTATCACCCATCCAGCCTGAGTTAAACACACTTGAATCCAATTCGCCACGCAAGACATGGGTTGAGGCTTTTGAAAAGATTGGCCAAAAACTTGGCATGGTCTTCTTCTATGCCCATAGAGCGGCCCAAGCCGTTATAGAGAGGCTGGATTTATCAACAGGAACAGAGTAACGGATGGCCTCGTTTTGTACTCGCTTGCGCTCCCATTAGGTGGGTGTCAGGGTCGCCGGGCGCTCGGTGTCCCTGTAGCGCCCAGTGGCACGTGACCCAGCTAAGCACTCCTCGGCATCCAGCCCCGCCGTTGGTTCTGCTGCTTTCAGCCGAGCGAACTGGAACGAACCAAAGGTGAGTCGGCCTTCAGGTTGGTGCAGCAAGAAGCCATTATTTACTTCGTGCTGCAGCCCGAGTCCTCCTCTCGGCCTTGCCAACGCGCCCACCTCATTTGCATGTTCACTCTCGGGTTAGGGTTAGAGACTAAATGAGCAGTGTGCAAGACCCATCGCCCGGAGTTTCGCTCATCTGGCGAAAGTCTCATGCCTGCAATGAGTGCAAGCGTCGCAAAGTACGATGCTCCGGTGGCACCGAATGCTCCAATTGCACACGCGACAGCAAGGAGTGTAGGTATAGCTCATCGTTGCAATCCCTCGCGGCACTTCAAAGGTAGGGCTTGCCAAGCTAGCTGCACCGTTTGAATTCGCTTTTGCTTTTGACTGACGCTTCTAATCTAGGCGCCTGAACCTGGCCGAAAGTAAAATAGCTTCTATGGAAAGAGCCTGGGCTCTTCACTTGCCCGAGGTCAAGATCCAGGATGCCATCCAACGTCTCCAACTCGGAGATGAGCGGCTTCCTGGTCCCCAGAGTCCAGCCACACCCCCAGAGGCTCCCGAAGTGAGATATAGACCCGCCAGTAATGAGCAGCCGACCGACCCCAGCCCGACGGAACTTAGCAACGCAGAAGACTACGAGTTTGATGAATCACAGGATTTTGATAACACAACCGACGGCATGGGATCTCTCGTCATGGAGCCGGGAAAGGTGGGCTATACCGGTCCTCAATCGGGCGTTGCCGCCTTGAAGATCTTGCAGGCCCTGCACCTGGGCATTCCGGAAGACAGCGAAAAATCATTCCCGTTAGATGAGCCCGACGCTCGCAACGCAACCGTATCCTCACCGACTGAAATCGCTCGCTACATCGACGATTATTTTACCATTTACCATACTTCATATCCCATTCTTCATGAGGGGACCTTTCGTGCCCGGGTTTCAGGTAAGACTCATGCAACATTGCCAAGAGCCAGGAGTTGACCACGTCTTAGGTGCGCTAGCCAAGCCACGAGATGGTTCATGGCCGATATTGTATAATATTGTAGTCGCCATAGGAGCCTTTGTTGGCGGGGTCGACACATCCAATGCCGATGTCCCATTCTACAAAAAGGCACGCCAGAGCTTGACCATGGATATTTTAGAGAAAGGATCTCTCAGCTATGTACAGGGCCTTGTCCTGTTGGCCAACTATCTACAAAAAAGAAATAAACCAAACTCAGGCTTTGTGTTAATCGGCATTGGTTTCAGCATGGCACTTGCGATTGGTCTACACCGTGAGTTCGGTCTACCAAGCTCAACTCCGTTTACAATGGAGCTGCGCCGGAGGGCGTGGTGGACCTTGTTCATATTTGTATCCGGGGCGCAGCTAACGCTCGGAAGGCCGCCTGTCTCCCTTGTAGGTGTTAATGTCAGGCCCCCATCAAACCTAGACGACCTAGACCTTGCTGTAGATATGGAAAAGCTACCAGACCAAAAGGAGGGGCCAACGGTTACTTCCTGTCTTATCCAACAGGTCAAGTTGGCAAAAATCGCAAATATGGTTCAGATTGAACTTCTGACACACCAAATCCCAAGTAGTGACAGGGCAGCCCTCTTGGATCGACACATCATCAAATGGCGCAAAGACCTTCCTTCATACTTTGATGAACATATAGCACTAGAGCCTCGGTTCGAAATTCCAAAGCGCATCCTTATATGGAGGTCATTTCACCTCCGAATCATTTTAAATCGGCCAATCTTATTCAGGACCATTACCGCCAAAGAGCGTCTTGATACGGCCATAGAACCTGTGCTCACCTGTCTCACGACTGCTGAGGAATGTGTGGAGTCTATATGCGGCTATCTACATAATGCAACCCACCACCCCAGAGGTTTGGCATGGTATGCTACGTACTGGTTAATAACAGCGAGTTTTGTTCAAGCAATTTGCTACAGGTATGATCGTGTACATACACTAGCACCGGCATGGAAACGTCATCTGAAACTTGCCGTCGAATGTCTATCAAACCTTGGAGGCACTCACGGTATGGCGCTGCGGGCTAGTGATATTCTTAAAAAGCTACTTGGTATGTCTGCAGCTGGTGGGGGTACCATTGCCATTGCTAAAAGATTATAGATGAATCTGAGCTTATACCTTACTTTGAGGCTTCTGGTGCTTCAACAAACGAACATAGTTTACATGGCATTGCCCCTGCAAATGCCTGGGAGCTCAATGCCCAAGGTCACCCCTCACAGAACACAACTACTCAAGACCAAGCAGACACGATTTTCTTTGGGGAGGGGGGGATGTCATTTCCTTGGTATGCTCAAGGCTCCTCAGACGCTGAGTTATTGGATGCCACTGGGGGAATTATGTTGCAAGGTAGCTCTGATTCTGGGGGGCCATATTACGAAGGCGGAACTTGGATGCCAGCCTGAGAACTTGTAGACAATTTTTATAGTGATAGGCCTTATTTTGTCTTAGTTTGAAATTTTATAATACAAGATTGTCCTCAAGTATACAGCATTCCTCCATTTGCGCAAACCATATCACCACATACCCATCTGGACCGTTCCTCACATAAAAAGCACACGATTTCTGCCACATCATTTTCTGTGCCTGCTCTTGGAGCTGCAGGTGTCTTCAAGTTTTGCTCTTCCATTCGAGCCAAGTGCACTTCCCCAGCCGCCCTGTACATGTCTGTATCCACGGGCCCGGGGTTCACTGCATTAACAGTGAGCTTGTACTTATGACCTAGCTCTGTTGCCCATACACGGGTCAGAGCTTCGACAGCTGCCTTGGATGCTGAGTACACTGACTGTGTCGCAAAGCCACCTCTAGCAGAGATGGATGAGAGGTTCACAATGCGTCCACCCGGGTTGGCGTAAGGTAGAAATGCCTGAGTCATAAAAATAACAACCCTGACATTAACCGCCATTATTGTCTCGTACTCGTCGATCGTGACATCCTCAAGGAGTGTGGCGGCAGAACCAAGGCCAGCATTGTTCACCAGAATGTCAAAATGCGAAACACCGAATGCAGTGAGAGTTGAGGAAATGACTTCGTTGGGTGACGACAGAGACGCTACGTCCGATTGAATGGCATGTCCCGATGTAACAAAGTTTTTAACTTGTTCCACGAGAGCTTCTGCATGCGACGCGGAAGATGCCGATATATAGGTAAATGCAACCTGTATAAGTATCAGTATGCGGCTCCTCACATTTTATTGAAGATGGAGCCGGACCTTAGCTCCTTATTTTGCCAAGCCCAGGACAATGCCTCTGCCGATTCCCCGGGCTCCGCCAGTGACTATCGCTACTTTGCCCTCGAGTGACATGTTGATTGTTGCTGATGCGAAAGCTCATTGTGTTTGGGGCTGTGCCAATGTCCTAGTTATAAGATGTAGAACATATTGCCTACCCTACATTTATGTGATTGAGGATAACTTTTATCAGCCTTCCGGGGCAAGCCCCCGTAAGACGGAAAATACATCATCATCATCATCATCTTTTATCAGCCTTCCAAGCCATTATGCTGTCTTGTAACCAGTCGAGACTGATTAGCATTGCGGCTCGGAGGTACCTCCGAGGGGCAGTGCCCGTGCGTGGTCGTGCTAAAGCCCACGATTGTCTCCGAGCGGGGCTATCTCCGAGCGGTGGACAACCGAAAATGGAGAAAAAGCTGGTCAAAGCGGAGGAATTATGCCCCCAGTGTATTGCTCCACCCCATTGCCTTACTCGCGTTCTCCAGGCCCATGCCCAGCTTGATCCTGCCATCCGTCCGCCTCTGTGTTAAATGGGAGAATTTTGACGGTGCTGTTGGCAACGAGGCCATCGTCGTCGTCTAGGAGTCAACTATTTGAGTATTAGAATCTGAAATACTAAGTTTAACTTGCTACGTTCGCAGCAAATCTTATGGGAGATGGGATCGCAAATCTCTCATTTGATGATGTTTCCTACGAATGCTTTGGTTGGGAATGGCACATGCCTAGAGGTTCGTCAATCTTGGGCTATTTTGGGATTATTCTAAACCTATACTAAGATGCAATGATAAGAGCCTTACTTGACATTGGAGTCACACATATACGTTACATGCTACCATTGCGTGCTGATATATCCCTCATCTCTATAGACAGCAAGCGTTACCAATATGCCGGCGTTTCATTTTGGATTTGATAAGACGCAATTTCTAACTTATGTTCTTAGAATGATTCGTGTTAAGATCAGAAGGCAACTAGAATCGGTAGCTGGTAATGGATCTATTCAAGATTGTATGTATATTTGGTCACGCCCGTGTCTATTGGTTCTATAGACTAATACTGGAAGAATGAGGCCAACTCGTTGTCCCTCACTCATGCCGTATATTACCGATCTTCCCAGACGGACACGATTCTAGCCAATGCCGTTAATAGACACTCTACTCGTCAATAATCTGAACTTTGATTGCCCTAGCAGTGGGGTCGGAAGCTGCTGCAAAGGCCTTGATCCCCTCTTCAAGGGAGAATCGATGTGTAACCAGTGGTTTCAAGTCGATCAATCCTTCCGTCACAAGGCTGATTGCCTTGGGGTACGTATCATGATAGCGATACTGAAAGCGTAGGTCGATCTCTTTAGATGAAAGATGCATGAATGGAATGTTTTGAAAGTCCTTTCCGACTCCAATGACGAAAACTGAGGCTCCGAACGCCGCGGCCTATCCTTGTGTCAGCCCAGGAATATGAAGACGCTCGCTCTCGATGTCACAAATACTTACATAAATTGCGGCATGAATACTGGATTCTACTCCTGTACACTCTAGCACCAGGCGTGCTTCAGAACCCATGGCAGTTACAATATTTTGACCAAGAACTTTCGGGTCGTCGCCTTTCTCAACTTGGACAGTACGAACGCGAGGGACTAGTTCCTTGGCCTTAGCCAAGCGATTCGCATCAAGGTCAGTGATCACAATCGGCGCTGCGCCGGCTGCATGAGCTGCGAGGAGAGTTACAAGACCAATTGGCCCAGCACCACATATGACCAGTGCATCACCCAAGCGGAGATTAGATCTGTCAATACCTGCGAGAGCTACGGAAAGAGGCTCAAGGAGGGACCCTTCCTCATAGCTTAGGCCGTCAGGGAGGGAATGCAGCCAAGCCTCGGGATGCAAATGGTAGCGGCGTAGTGTTCCATGATACGGGGGGGTTGAAAAGAAAACAACATCAGGGCAGGCATTATACCGCCCCGTCCGGCAGTGGTAACAAGTCGGCTTGGAACAGGGGATGCCACACTCAAGCGCGACTCTGTCACCTAGGCGGCCAATGGGTATTAGCCTTTCCGATTCGATTCGTTGGATTTAAACCTGAACACATACCTGCCTTGAACCTTGTAACGTCTTTTCCTGTTTTGATTACCACACCCGCACTTTCGTGACCCAGTCCGTTCTCGCCGCAAACCACCATGTCGCCTATGTGACCATGCTTCCAGAAGTGTACATCTGAACCACAGATTCCAGTTGCACGGACATGGATTAGGCAGTCGGTGGGGCCTGGCTCTGGGATGTCTCCTTCCAAAATGTACAAATCATGATCTGGGTTTGTTTGAACCGCAATGTTCTGCGGTTTTCGCTGCAATACCTCAGTGACGGATGACATTGTCTTGAAAGCAACTCTTGTTGTTGATGGAGCAACTTTTGTGATGGGATGAGGCTTCTCTAATACTTCTTCTTCCGATTCACCTGACTTGTCCCCACAAACGCATAATCTTTAGTTGGGGTTTAGTGTGTGTTGCGTTGACAGTTTACTAGCACGGATTGGCTCGGGGGTTCGCCCGCCCTGCTGAATTGTAAAGCAGGAATTTGCCCCACACTGGAGTCTCGGAGGAAGCCCCGAATGGATACCGCGGGGAAGGCCAATGTCTTCACACGGCAATTATATCGTGAAATTTTGGCTGAGATGTAACAGCTCGGAGCTGGCCCGAAGCCCGAAATGGAGGTCGAGATCCCCGTATGAGGGTTGCCGTGAAATGGTGCTAAACTGTCTGGGTACCAGACAGACAACCTCAATCCTCAGGGTGACTAAACAACCGCCGTTATTCCCCCACAACAAGTCAAGGGTGTGACCGCCACAGTTTTCGACTGCGACCACACTGTCCCTTGCGCAGACCATTTCTTTGGTATCAGTTGCAGCTGTTTAAAGCCCGAATACGTTTCTCTATTCGGGCATCATTTTAAAGCACTACGTCAGTCTTGGTGGAGAATCACGAATGGATACTCTCCATTAGAATTTATTTGGGAGACAAAACGCTGGCCGACCAGCCTGAATGGCTAGGAAATGATATCCCTGTCCCTATTCCTAAACGTGTCTTCCCGTATGCAAACAAGGATACAAACTGACACAGCAAAGTATATTTATCCTCATGCATCACATTCCATGCTACTCGGATGAAACAGTGAATCAATTCTTGAAAGAAATATGTGTCTCGTCAGACAGCATAGTTATTTAGGCGGATGGCAATAACACATAGAACCGAAATCTGTAACGACGATGTACTTTGACAAAACCCGCCCCTCTCAATTTGTTTGCTTTCATTCGTGACAATGCTAACCACAGCAAACAGAGAGGACTGGTAATAGTTAAGCGAGAAATAAGGGGTATCAGAGGAGATAACTAGCAATACCTAGACACAAAATCTATCCTCTTCAAGTAAATAGAACACGGGTGCTGTGGTGGTGCTGGAAGGTCTCTTAGTATTGGAAAGTCTTCTAGCTAGCCAGTCAGCTGACCTGTTGCTGTGTGTGGCTGGCTGGTTAGATAAATAGGGGTCAACCTGACCGACCTAGCTGGAAGAAACCAAGCTCCTTTTCCCTCTCTTTTCTTCTCTTACCTTTCCCTTCCTATTAGACCTAGCTACTAACCCTATCTAGCTAGGGCTAGCTATAGGTCCCTTAGGTCGGTGGTAGTCATCCCCTTCAAAGTGCTTATCAGGTCGGTGCACGGGGCGGCAGCGGGCTATAATCAGATGCAATGGCCCTACTGAGTGGGGTGACTACATTCATTGCTTACTCTTTTGCCCCAGCGGTAGTTGGAAGGACCCACCTACCACCACCTTCGTATAGGTAGAGGCTGTGCGACAGGCTTCACAACAGATACAAGTTTGAGTAACCTGTGCAACAGACAACTCATCAGGTCACTCAAGACTCGTGCTTGCGTTGATATCATCTTTAGGTATCTCCGCTCTAGCTAAATAGGAAAGACAGACCCTTAAGGTCTATGAAGAAATAAGCAACTTTCTGTTAACCTTTCCCTTCAAGTGCGGTATCCGATTGTGGGTAAAATCCGGGGCCCAATAACAGTCAAGGTTATATCATCACGGCAGCTGCAATAAGGTTCCTTGTCATTGTTGTTCGTGTTGTTGTTATCCTATTGAGGCTGCCTAAGGGGATGCTGGATACTTGTGACCCTGTGCTACTCAATGCGGATGAACCTATCTCCTCCCTCCGGGCCCCCGGCCCGCAAGGCCCTTCGTGCCTCACGTGACGTTATTCCTTCTGATGTATTGATGTTCCAACACCGATCTTTGTAATCTTGAACAAGGTCCAGTTCCCGCGTTACAATAAATAAGCAATACTATTCAACGCCGGAATTCGGTGTGCCTTGGGGCTAGTCAATTCCACACAAAGTGATTTATATATGTGTGTAAATTAAAGAAAGCAATTATCTTTTGGTCTCTGGGTGCTTGACTTCATGGGAATGCCACTTTACATAATAAAAGGTAAACCATTGGAACCATCTTTGCAGAAAAGGCCAGCTACCATTACAATATTCAGCTTCGGCTAAACAGAAAGTTCAAGACAACTCCTCAATACTAATATATCTCGGTCTATAAATGCTGAATTCAATGCGGAAAGCAACCATCACGTCAGAAAAGTCAAGCTGCAAAAGGTCATTGGTTCTCCCAGGAGGACAAAAACTCTCCATCAACTGATACCGTCGCACGTCCACTACGATTGGACTGAATTAAAATTGTTGTTCAGACACCGATATTCCTGGACTTTGGGTGAAATAGTTCTGATGAACAAACCTCCAAGGTATGGAATGAATTCTTGGTGGGAGCACTTCTCGACAGAAATATTCGCCGTGGAGCCTTTCAAGTGTTCGGAAATGAGGCCTGATAAGCGTATAGTGGATGATTAAACTATTTAAAACATGTCAAACTCACGACTGACAGGTCCTATAAGCCCGTCGCCTTGTTTCATTAGAAAAACTGGGCAACCTATCAAGTCTTGGCAATCCTGATACAAGCGAGACCCAGTTATTACTAAAATGGAGCGAGCTGCAATTACGCCATCAGACCCACGCGTTGGCGTGCTCTCGATGCCACCCTTAATGAACGTTAGCAGTGCTTTCAAATGGGTCTCGAGGGAAATATAAGGGTATCTAGCCAAGTTTATGTGTTATGATTGGTATAATGAAATTGCCTCATCGGAATTTTTGAGCACGGCATAGACGCTAACCAGCTATGTTGTTGCTCCGTGTTCCAGCATCTGTAATAAAATGCAAAACCCATCGGGTGTATTATTTTTTTGCAATCATGTCAACAAATATAATCCCATTCGTCCCTTGGTCCGGGTTGATTGTCAAGACAAAACGTTTGATTTGAGACCACAGCCCTTATTGCTTCTCCACTTCATAAATTATCATGGACGTGGAGCAAAATAAGACAGGAGTGGTCGCGACGGCCACAGCTGACATCTCTACTCAAGATCAAAAGGAAATATCTCGATTTACTCGATGGTATCGAAGTCCTCTTTTCAATGTCATCCTCGTCGGACTCATCTCATTTACTCAGCCCGGTATCTGGAATGCCCTGAACAGTACGGATTTTCTTTTCCCCTAAATTATGTGCCCTTACATAATGCTAACTGGAAATCGTGTAGATACAGGAGCAGGCGGTCAGCAGGAGCCCTACCTGGTCAACGGTGCAAATTCGCTGACATTTGGGTTTGTGACAACCCCGTTCATAAAAAGAAAGTAAAGCTTCTAACGTGGGCAGGATTATGGTCTTTGGATGTCTGTTTTTTGCCATCGTTGCGAACAAATTCGGCATCAAATTAACTCTGATCATCGGGACACTAGGCTACGCTCCTTATTCTGCAAGCCTCTACACCAACAATCGATACGGGGTAGAGTGGTTTGTCCTCTTTGGCGGTGCCACTTGCGGAATCGCAGCCTCGGCTCTTTGGGCTTCAGAAGGTGCCGTTGCATTAGGCTATGCAGATGTCAAAGATCGCGGAAAGTTCAGTGGGTGTTGTACTCAAACAAATCAGGCTAGTTGCATTTTCTGACTCTCAATAGCTGGTATTTGGCTGGGGCTTCGAGAGCTGGGCCAGCTCATCGGGTCTTCAATCCAACTATCGCTGAACGTAAAAGACGGCGACCGAGGCAAAGTCTCATATACTACTTATCTTGTCCTTATCGCGTTACAATGCTTAGGTCTTCCGCTAGCATTGATGTTATCAAACCCTGAAAAGATTATTAAACCAGATGGTCGAAGGCTTCCAGACCCGACGAAAAACAAAGCACTTCTGGGAGAAGTACGCCGTCTGTTCGAATTGGTGAAGAATAAACAGATGTATTTACTCGTTCCCATTTTAATCGGCTTCAACTGGAACAGCACTTATTTGGGTATTTATCAGACTAATTAGTAAGTAGCACAAAAATGCTGTCGTAAATGCTGAGTATTGACATAACCTTCTATCAGCTTCTCTGTTAGAGCAAGGACCTTGGCATCACTAACATCAGGTATTGTTGCATCTATTGCGAATATCTTCTGGGGGTGGTTTTATGATCTCAAAGTCTTCAATCGTCCAACCGTTGCAAAGATCACATGGGCCTTCTTTTCTATCTGTATGCTTGGCATTCTTAGTTGGCAAATCGCCAATGAACATTTGTACGCAAATACCTCGCCTGCTGTCACACTGGACTGGGACAAGCCCGGATTCGGTCGCGGATTCGCAAGTGTGGTACTGATTCGGTATGTAAACCTGCTCATATTTAATATCCGGAGGAACTTGCTAAGATAAACTCAAAGCTTTTTTAATGAGTCGCATTACATGTTTGTTTATTGGATCATTGGAGCGTTCTTTGATGACCTGGAGACCCTGACCCTAGCCGTCGGGTTGGTCAGATCTTTTGAGTCTGTCGGCTCTTGTCTTTCATATGGCGTTGGTGCTGCGAAGGTCAAAGGCATGGTCAATCTCATCTTGGCGTTTGTTATGTTCTGTATAAGTATACCGGCAACCACACTGGCTGTTCTTCTAGTTCCCGAGCGGCCAATTAGCAACGCAAAGACGGATGAGGCCAAGACCAGTGAGAATGGAAACTCATTGGTCATTTCGGATAGCCAGGGATCAAATGGGGTCCCAAATTAAAACCGCTTTCATAGGCAGACATTAGTGACTATATGCGTTTTTAGTGGGAGTTGTTAGGCCATCGACTTGATCAGAGATGTTGCCGCACGAGGTTGCTAACTGGAAGTTGGTTTCAATGGCAACACCACCTACTGAGTTTATTTTTCTCCATTTTCTCCTGTTCCAGGGCTTTTTTTTGTTTTTTCCCTCTCTCGCATTCATCTAAATTCGAGAATGAAGCGCTGTCTGAGACGATGATGAGTTGACCACGCCTGTCTAATTTAAACCAATGAACAGAGTGGTGCGAAGAAGAAAAAGACGGCTCGTGAGGTTAGGTGAGTGCGGTGTCCTGGGAAGCGGGGTCGCAAGGAAATCATCTGCAGTGGCCCCAGATGATGTACAGCATTCCCGAATCAGGGGGGTTGGCGTCGTACTCGGACAGATATGAACATTGGTGCCACCTTACTTGCACTGTGGCACATAGAGAACAAAAGGGCAGAGGTTTTGTGTTTGCATAAGTACTGTGCACATATGCATCGGTCGGTCATTGAATTCCGAAAGGCAGTCCCGCTCAGCTTAGCGAAGACGCAAATGTGGAAGTTCCGGATGAGCGTTGTTCTTGATCCCCCCTCTCTCCTCAAGGGGCCAATGGGGTCAAGTGATGTTTGATGCAAATATCCACTTGGCGTGACCGAGCATCCGATTTGTTTCCGATCCCCTCATTAGAATACATAGCCGTCGAAGGTATTTCAATTCCACGGTCCCTTCCATCCATCTCCCAGAAACCTTTTCCCTCTTCCAACACATCTGCGAAAATTCTTCGTCAAAAATTTCCACTCGGCAATCCACCAATACATTCTACTTTTGGTACGATGTGAACCACAAAGAAGCAGCCATGGCACTCTTCGCAATACTACCACGTATCAAGGTAACGTTTAAAAGAACGCATACGGGTGTTCGGCTCATGATTGGCATGCATTTTCAACATAACCCGGCGCTCTTCCTTTCGGATTACGCACCCAAGGTTATTGAAAGGCACGTTGGTCGGAGCTGATCTGAGAAATACCGTTAAACTTGATCTGGATAATACCAGCGAAAGGACATGCCTCTTTGACATCCCCCCCCTTGCCTTCGCATGGGCAGCAGACTAACCCGCTCAGAATTCGTCTTGATCCGTCAAAATGTCAACTGACAAGATCACCTTCCTCACCAATTGGTACAGAATTAGCCCTGCACGGGCAATGATGCAGACATATTGACATTGTCCAGGCATGCGACGCCGTACCACGCCCCGCTGTACCTGGCCCAGGCCAAAGGATACTTCAAGGAAGAGGGAATCAAGGTGGCCCTTCTGGAGCCCAATGACCCAAGTGTAGGCTGCCCATTTCATGCAAATGGGAGATGAGCAACAATTAATTATCTCCAGGACGTTACTGAAATAATTGGAACTGGGAAAGTGGATCTTGGGTTCAAGGCCATGATTCACACTCTCGCTGTAGGCTTGCTCCATCCGTGCTCTCGCTGATGTTAGATTTCTAATTCAATGTCCCCAGGCCAAAGCTCGCGGCTTCCCTGTGCAATCCATTGGCAGCTTGCTTGACGAGCCCTTCACGGGCGTTGTCTACCTCAAATCGTCTGGAATCACGCCTGACTTCCGCACACTCAAGGGCAAGCGCATCGGCTACGTGGGCGAGTTTGGCAAGATCCAAATTGATGAATTGACGTCGCACTACGGCATGACGCCTGATGACTACACAGCTGTGCGATGCGGTATGAATGTGTCGCGGGCCATCATCAATGGAGATATTGACGCCGGCATTGGCCTCGAGAATGTCCAAATGGTCGAGCTCGAGGAGTGGCTTGCCTCACAGGGCTTGCCTCGGGACCAGGTGCAGATGTTGCGGATTGACGAACTGGCCGAACTGGGCTGCTGCTGCTTCTGTACCATCCTGTACATTGGCAACGAGAAGTTCCTCCAGGAGCACCCAGGCGAGACCAAAGCGTTTTTGCGCGCCGTCAAGAAGGCGACCGAATTCGTGCTTGCCGAACCCGAAAAGGCGTGGGCTGACTATGTCGCCTTCAAGCCTGTCATGGGCACCGAGCTGAACCGCAAGATCTTCGAGCGCAGTTTTGCCTACTTTTCTAAAGATCTCAAGAATGTCAGGCGTGACTGGGATAAGGTCACGAAATACGGAAAGCGCCTTGGCGTGCTCGACGAGAGCTTTGAGCCAAATTACACCAACTCATTCCTAGAGTGGGCATTGAACCCGGAGTCCTCGGACCCCGTGGGTGATCAGAAGAGGATTGCAAAGGTGCAGGAGCAAGTTGCGGCTTCTGGCGGATTTCATAGACTGGACGCCAGTGTCCATGCTTAGAGTGGTCTCTTCGGAGGCACCTGTACCGCCCTGCTTGGGCCCCTTTTTCTCCTAGTTGTCGTGTCGTTTTGTTAGTTCCGAGCTCGGAGGTGTTCTCAACAACGCCCGCTCTTGCATCAATTGAACTGCTTTTTTATCATCTCATTGCTCATGGAAAACAGTACGCTGAACAAAAACTGTGATGGATTGGCAAAAGAAACTAATTACAAAAGCCTATTGCGCCGTATTTATTAACACACTGCCCATTACAACCCATCCGTCGTATTTGCCTGAAACGTCATTACAAAGAAGTATTTGACCACATCGTTTGTCCATGCCCGTGAGAGTTCTATATCCGCTTTACATCGTATTTTGGGTTTTGCCTGGTTCAAAAAGAGCGTCTCGAGTCATTACACATTACGAACGCCCACAAAAGGATAGTCAATTGCCTTTGAAGAGGCTCAGCCGGATGCGCGATCGGCCCTTGCCTTTGTGGGAGCTCTGCACGCTCATAGGCCGCTCGTCTTCGAAGCTCTCCATGCGCACCATGCGTTGGACGGGCTGGACGGGCTGGACGGGCTCGGGGGAGGGCATCCTTGGCTCGGGTTCGCCTCGGAGTGCCCGGCTGACGCCCTGGTGCTGGCGCTCGTAGTCGTCGTGCTTGGCCTTGGCCTCCAGGAATCGTTCCTCGGCCTGTGCTCTGCGCTCCTGCATGATGCGTATTTCCTCGTCCAGCTGGGTCATTTGGTTGTGGGCCTCCTGCATCAGATGGTCGTACTCGAGCATCTTCTGCTCCAGGGGCTGGAGCACGCTCTTCTGGACGCTGGGGCTCTGGATGCGGTTGATGCCGTTGCCGTCGAAGGACCCGGCGCCGGGAGACGGGGGTCGCCTCTGGGAGCCGGGCGCGAGGTGCTGTGGTGCTCGTCCGTTCATGCTGCCTGGCCCCCGGGGAGGCGACGCAGCGTGGTTGGGGTGGAGGTCGGGCGCGGACGACGAGGATGGCGGGCCGTCGGATGCCGAGGGGCGGCGCGCAGGAGGTGCGTTGTTGCGTCTGTACCTGCCTGGGCCGGAACCGTTCTGCGAGGGCTCGTCGTCCATGGGAGGGCCCGGGTAGGACGGTGGCTGGGCCTTGGGAGAAGGGGGAACTCCTCCGCGGTTGTTGGGGTGGGCGTTTCCGCCCTGGGGTCTTCGTTGGCCGGGCGGGTTGCGTGAGAGCTGGCCGACGGGGACGACGCGTTGCTGGGGGGAGGGCAGGGCGAGTCAGCGGTTGACGGTTGACGGTTGACGGTTGACGGTTGACGGGGCGGTTATATGGACATGCAGGCATCGGGGACATGGCTGCGGGCGAGGACGAGCTTACCTGCTGTGCTTGTGCAAGAATGGCGTCTTGCAGTGCAATGTCGGAGTTGGGCGAGCGAGGCTCGTCGGGGCCGCTGTAGTGGTAGTCGTCCAACTCGGGTGAGGGGCCGCGTCGGTAGTGCGAATTGCCGTTTTTGGCGGCTCTGGCAGCGGCGCGTGCTTCACGAGAGCTCCGGGGAGGGCGGTCGTCGATATTCATGATGTGGTCGCGAGGTTGAGGTGGCATAGAAACAGCCGCGGGTGCGATTTTGGCCGCGGGTGGTGTGTGTGAGCGTGCGGCGTGGCGTGTGGTGCGTTGAGAGGGTTGGAATGGCGGGGGAGGGGAGGGAGTGTCCAACGGCGGCCGTGGTGGTGGACGTGGTGGTGGACGTGAACTGCGCAGCGCAGGGACGAAGAAATAGATCAAGAGCAGGACAACGGGGGAGGGGGCAAGAAAGGTAGCTGGCCACGCACTCTTGTTCAGCTCCTTCAACCCCTCTTCAATTCTCCCTTGGCAGGGACAGAAAATCGGTCGGCTGGAGAAGAAAAAGGGTCCGGGGAGCTTGGACGAAACAGCATGCGCCCAGGGGAGGAGGTTGGTGATTGACGTGGTTGGGTCCACAGCCCAGCCGCCGAATTAAACCATTCCCCACGTACCAAAGCCGAGCTGCGTGGCCTCTCTATAATTGGAACCGCGTCTCATAATGATTCTAGCTTTATTTACGAGGTTGGCGCTGCGCGCATATGCACACGAAAACCCCCAACGGCCCTTATTCCCTCCCCTGACGCTTGCCAAGTTGCGAATCGTGCGGTTTCGGGCCTGCGATCGCATCTTCCGGTGGCTGGGCTAGCCGGGATCATGGCTCCTGTCGCAGCCATTGTCGCATGCTCCACGCCCATGGATGGACCCAAGCACACTCGATTGCCTTGGGTCTCCATTCCCCGTGCCCAACTGTACCAACCGTCGTGGTTGCGACGCCTCCACCGTCGGCTTAAAGCGACATTTCCACCCAAGGGAGGGGAAGGAAAATCCTCCCGGCCCCTGGGCGCCTCAGCCACGCACAGTCGATGGGTTTCTCACGAAGCCGCCAATGAGGGGGAACCAAGGTCCAAACGATGATGGAGAGGCAAGCCTCGCCCTCTTGCTCAATGTCCATCAACAAAACGGTTCATGGACGAACGTCTGGGGCTGGGCCGTGTCATTTTAATTTATCGCCATTGTCTCTCGAAATCTTTAACCTAGATTTTGCCTGCATTCACCCCAGCATTTCCCCAGCGCTGCTTTTTCATCCCCAGCGCGTCACTCGGCAATCTCCAAGCCTCGCCTTGCCCTTTCCTCTACATCCTAGCAAGACAGATAGGTCATCGGGACATACCCTCCCTGTCTGCTCCCTGCCTTTGCAGTTAGATTGCCTGTACCACTCATAATCAGCAAGGGGAAGATTGTTGTAGGTAAGACAGATGAATATCACCATGTCGCAGCAGCCTGCGTCGAGTAAAAATTTCAAGTACCTATCAGCCATCTATCAGCTAGCTGTTGTACTTGCGTACAACAAGGATTAAGCCCAAAACTTCCCCGCCCACCACCACCTCGTCACGCTTCCGTAATTTTTTTTTTTTAAACCCCCCCCCCCCCCAAAAAAAAAACCAGCAAGCTCAGCCATGCATTTCTAGGGTCGGACACTTGGGCCATGAGGGTAGCAGACATATTATATTTGGTGTTTACACATCTTCGGCTGTTGGTCTCCCTTCGTTGGTGTTGTAGTGCGGGGTTTAATGCAATATGATGGGCAACAAAGTCATTGATGAATTGGTTGAAGGGGCCATGTGATCCGTCTACTTGACGACCTCGGACTTATATGTTAGTGAATTGGTATTTGACTCAAGGCGCATGATATATCAACCAAAAACATGCCTCAGCAAATCAAGCCAGAAATCCAGCGCCGGAAACTTCATGGATGACAGCTGCTCACTGAATGCAATCCTCACCTAGTCGAGGGAAAAGATGTGCAAATTTTCTCGGCCGTGCAGGACGAATCATTGGAAGCTAGTGCAAACCCAATGCAATGTAAGCCAGAGTTGCAGTGACGCGCACACTGCCGACACGAGGTGGGCGGGCACCAATCGCACCTGCATCAGCTCAAGGCTATACGGTGACATGCATTGAGACAACAGTAGCGGTGTACTTGGCCGGTACTTTCCGAAACCGATAGGGCCAATGGCTATCCGCTGGAGAACTGATCCGCCGTCAGAGGCGTCGATTGCCTCCAACACCGAATCTATTGCTTGCTAGCGTGCTTTATGCAGCAAATCCCACGCCATTCGATACATAAACCATTTAGCCTATGTCAATATCTCTCTTTGGCAATTTTGGTAAAGCAACTCAATGACTTAAAGCCATACCTGCAAGCCATACCTGCTCAGATCTCTTTCCTCTTTAATTGAATTTGACGTATTGATTAAATCAAATCTTTTGAATATAGTTAATTCCATATTTCTTTCATGGTGGCTATGAGCGTATCTAGGTGATATTATTATATGTCCCATGTTGGCCACTTCGTGGTTCCACAACCCAACAAGAACGTGTTGATATGAGGGCAATTTCATGACTGTACAGAAAGCTATTCCGCTGTTTACTCAGGTCAGAATTCGTCATGCAAATAAAGCTTTTATTTCAGCCTCTGGAAACGTGAATCTGGGCGTCAAATTATCCAAGATAAATGTATTAGTTTCAAGCTAGTGGGGTGAGTGTTGCAGAAAAGTACTATCGCATTATTAGACAGGTGATTTGCCGTTCTTTACCAGCCCTGCTTACATCCTCTGTCCTTTTCAGCCTTTTTACTTGAAGGGAAAGGTTAACGGAAAGTTGCCTGTCTCTTCATAGACCTTAGGGGTCTGTCTTTCTTAAATATCTAGAGCAGAGATAGCTAAAAAGGATATAAACACGAGTACAAGTCTTTGAGTAATCCCGATGGGCTATCTGGTACAGGTTACCCAAGCTCGGGTATGTTGTGAAGCCTTTAATAAGTACAGCTTCTGCATATACGAAGTTGGTGGGTGGTAGGTGGGTCCTTCCAACCTTTTTCGCTGAATTTTAATAGCAACCATCTCCGGCAACCAAATTCAGAATGGAATATGATCAAAGGCGACTCAGTGGCTTTTTCTCGGGCTCATTATCGAGGAAATCATTTATGAGCTTTGAGAACTCCTTGGGATATTGAAACAGGAAACCGTGTCCAGAATCAGAAAACAGGTGCAGTCGCGCATTGCCTTTTCTGAGCAACTTCCACATCAAGTAACTGTTTTCTGTTGGCAATAACAAATCTTCGGCACCTAGACAGCCATCAGCATGATTTCCTTTATGTGAGTTTCTTTCTAACCGTTTGCAATCAATATTGGTAGACTAAGTTCCTCGAGCCGGTTATATGTTCCGTCTTTCGCTTGCTTCGGGTCCATAAACCGCACAAATGCGATGCCCTGTCGTCTTGCTCCGGCAGCACCAATCTGGGCGATCACATCACTTCGAGAAGTGGTGATTCTTCCCCACGCTTCTTCTCCAGCTCTGCGACTATGCTCTGAGTAATTAAATAGCCCATCAAGAAATGCTTCCTTCTGCTCTCGTTCAGTCGCTGCGGCCTTCAGCTGATTGAATGGCCCCAATGGTGCCATCACAACTCCATTGCCTATGCTTGGGGTAGTGCCGCAGAGAATAAGACGCCGAGTAAGACCCGGAGCATCAAGTGCTACGAGCTGAGCAACACATCCGCCCATTGAAAAGCCCATGACGTCAATCTTGTCGATGCCAAGGGCGCGGATGACATCGATATAATGCTTTGCCCAGTCCTTCAAAGTTCCGGGGATCTCGCCCTCGGACCGCCCCACGCCAGCATTGTCAATCAAGAGGACGGGGCGCTTGGAGGCGATGGGATTCACGAGTGCCGGATCCCACATGTCCATTGTACCCCTAGGATGTCAGCTTCATTCCGCTACCCGCGCAAGTCGCCACGTACCTAAAGCCAACAAATAGGATGAGCGGCACGCCATCCTTGCGACCAAATTTTCGGTACGCAAATTTGATACCATTTACGACAATGGATTGATCCTCTGCTGCCTCGTAGGTCGCCATCATATTTTGTTCTCCTTGTTGGATGTTGATCATGATCAGAGGTGTAAAACAGGGAATGTTCGGTGCCGAGGTTTAATGCTGAGCCGCGGTACGTAAGCCGGAGCACGGCGCACAGTTAGTGCGGCGGGTGCAGCGGGGAGGGGTCCGCGACATTTGCGGAGTGTCAGCGCGCCTACGTTTGTCTTGCCTGACTACCCTAAACCCAACCCTGTCGTTTTGGAGGACATGTAGTGGGAGCACCCGGCGAGGCAGGCCAAAGGGAAAGAGGGTAGGGCAAAAGAAGGTTCTACGCAAGGTATTTCGGGGGGCAATTGCTATACAGGCGTGTGCCACGGGATAATCAGTGTAACTCTGATTAAGGCTAGATCCTTCACCACGGCGGTTAACTGTTGCAGCAGCTGCTTTATTGTAATTAGTCATTGGCATAACTTTTGTTCCATTTTATCAGAATATAAGACTAATCCACTCAAACTAGTCATTTCGTTCCCCTGTTGCTAATTTCTGTTTCTGATAGTCGGAAGAATTATAGTCTCCGATTGGGCCTAAACCATATTGTCTAGGATCTTTATGAAAGTGAAGAATATGAACGCTGTACTGCTGTCTCCCCGGATACATGGCCACAGTGTCGATTTGGTAATTTGCGGGCGCCCTCTTTTGCATTTTCCACCGAAAGTCACTCAAAAGCTCACATGACTCTACGAGACAAGATGCAGCTCTGGAAGTATCAAGCGCAAGTGAATGCGCAGTGGCGGAAGGTGAAAGTTACTGGGTGGATATTTCCTTATTCTCATGGACAACCCGGATGGCTGTTTCTTCGTCTGAAAACCAGAACTCCAGGCTCCCTTCCATTGTCGAACGGACCCAAGAGAGTTCATTGTCGTCAGATATGCATTCGACCCCAACTTTGATTGCTCGACGTAGCACAGATGAACGTTGAGGTGAATATGTAATAGAAATATGACATATTTGCAAAGGGGTTAGGTAGGTTTTCATCGTGTCCACGCCTAATCGGCAATTTCCTACTGCCCTTCGAGCCCCATTTTGATAGTCGAATAAGATGGCCCGACAAAATCCCCATTCTGCGTCGTTGAAAACGTGCATCCGAATGACATTATTCAAAGGAGCAGATGAAATGTTTCCTTGGGGGATCAGGATCGGATCTGAAGGCAAATACTCGAAAGGGGAAAAGGAGCCATCATCGGGTGGATTTGCAGAATATGCACCAAAGACATTTGCTGAACCGAAACCGACAGTGTTGTATATGAGTAAATTCGGGCGCGAATGACCGATAATGATGTCTTCATGCTGTCTTGAGTGATAGGGGCCAAGCGATATGTCGCCAGATAGTTTTGTCCGGACCTATGGATTTAAGCGATCTGTTCAATATCCCTAAATATTCAAGAACTCACTAAGAAGCAGGGCTTTTGTGCCTGCAACCGGCCTTCTGACTTTCGTAATCGCACTCCAAGAGCGATTATAATTTCGCCCTTGGGAATTGGAAGATGTACCCAAACCACGTTTGCCTGACGCCGGCGGGAAAGGCGACTGAATGTTCCCTTCGCATCTGGGGCTTTCAGAGTGTGAGCATGGATCGCGTAAACCTTGTTGAAGGAAAAGAAAAAGGTAAGGCCAGTAGCGCCACTTAGATTAATTGTCTGAAATCGTGTAGACTGAGTAATCTGTCCGCAGAAATTACAATCTTCTAAATGCGGGGGATTGGGCATGTCCCAGATGTGAAAACCCCGAATGTTGCTGGGCAGTTCTAGCCGCACCGCACCACACTGCATGGCGTCAGTCTGCCTTCGTAATTGCAATTTTCAATAACAATATAATCACCTTAAAATTTGCAACAACATTTTCCAGCTGACTAGCCTCTTGGATAATGTACGCAAAATTATCGGAGCGCCTCGGTTGATACGCTGGTCTGTGAGATAACCTCTCAATATGTTTAACGCCCCGAAAATCAATTTCCATACGTATAACTGATAGAGGATCTGGTGAGAGTGACTGAGTTGGTGCTTTTCCTCTTGTCCATGCCAAAATATGGCATAAATGTGCTGAAGCCATCGCATCTGGAGGGTTTCCAATAAGAAATGGAGTTGAGAGCTCCCTTCCCAAGTTCAGGGCAGAGATATAACGCCAAAATGTTCCAGATTCCGAATTATCTCGTATCAATTGAATAAGCTCAGGGGGTAACAATCTTAGTCTGGGGAGGCCGTATGTCGCCGCCTTCTCATAAACTAACTCTACGTAGGGGTTCGTATCGCGATCGATCCCGAGATTTGGGGCTCCTAGCCAAGGTCTTCGTGATAATGCTGTTATCCACAGCCGATTTAGCCAATCATCAGTTTTACACTCTGTTGTAAACACGTTGAAACAGTCTGAATGTATGCTGATGGCTTCGGGTGAGCGTCTGCACCGCCAGCAGTTTGGAGCCCAGCAGAAGAAGCTTCCACCAAAGGCGATGCTGTTAACACCAATATCCGGGAAAAGTACATAGCCCGACTCTGATAATACGGCTGAGTCAGAGGAGAGATTACTCCTCGTTACTGTAAAAGAGTGTTAGAAATTGAAGGCAGGAAGATTCTGGACGAATTAACTTGATACTAAACAGTCTTACATGGGATAAATCTAGCTCCAGTTGAAATGGCTCGGCTACAAATGCCACATTCAGTGCGGAGACTAATGTGTTCCAGGGTCTCGTTTCCCATGGGCATTTTAGATGAATTTTGTCAGCCTAGCCTAGTCAATGAAAATTATGAGTTACCGGGCGGGCGGGGAAGCAAGGTCTTTTCAATCAGCAAATGATGCCGTCGGTTCGGAACATCAAGGAGCCGATGTGTTAGTTTGAAGTACTGGTCGGCATCATGCATGTCAGATTTCCAGTCTGAGTGAGATAAAACATGACGTAATACGTTGGTTGTCAAATGCAAGCCTTTGTCTTCCAACGCATATACCACCGCTCTTCGAAGAAGCTAGCGTTTTTTAAGGGGTAAAAAGCATAAACACAGATATAGACATAGACAAAACATTGGTTGTACAATTACAAACTATACTTTTAATAGTAAAAACTGGCTATAGCTAGACTAACTGCTAAGAATCCATAAAACGTCATTATGTAACATAGGAATTAAAATGATATACTGCGCTGTTCCCTTGTAGATTAAATCGGGTTCAAACTAACTTAAGAAGTCATAGCCTCTTGTTGTATCTCTTTCTCTCTCGGGCAAATGATGGGATTTGATCTTAGGCTCGTAATACAGGGTAGCTAAGGCGGGCTTGTAAAAGCGACTTTCCTAGCTCTGTTGTGCTTAATAGGTGCGTTGAACCCTCTGAGTGAAGGATCCTTGATGTCCTTCTTTTTTTTAATATATAAAAATATACATATATATGTGCGTGTGTGTATTTTATATAGCCAGTGAAAGCTTGGTTAACTATTGTAAAGGGCGTGAATAGAGCTCTATTTTGTGCGGTTATTAAAAAGCTCGTTTAAATTTGAGGAGTGTTGTGAAGGGGATAAAGAAAGCTAGCAATGATGTGTGTCAACTGAAGGCTCCTCGTTAAGCACTTCGCTTTGTTACAGCTATTTGCTCCCGGATGGTAGTGCTGCTGATCTTGATGCTGAAATCTGCAGCTTTGCCCTCAGCTCCGTGGTCGTCATTTTCAACAATGTCCCGAGCATCTAGAACCTCAATTTCATAGATATCCAATGGATGCCAGCCCTTTTCTGTTCTTTTGTCATTGGTGGCCTTTCCTCCACCACGGGTCTCTGCTGACACGACGATGATATCCATTACTTCTTCTGTGATGGTAGGCCCAAAAGGATCGTGGATATTCACGCAGCGTACAACTATCTTGCCATCTCGTAAAGTGGCAACCAACTCGTCAGGCTTGGAAATGGTTTGGGGGCCTGTGTCAGTTGTTTTGTATTCCAGGAGCGTACTGAGAAAGGAAAGAACATTTTGAGCGCGCTGGTCCCAAGATTGGAGCTCTTCGGCATGTTTCTTGTTTATGAGTAGCTCATCGCCAGAAATGCCAACGATCAGTATGCATGTATCGGTAGATCTTTTGTCGGGAACATCAAGGAGGAGAGCTGTGGCATGAAGAAGTAACTTATGGCCGGGGTGTAAGTGATCAAAGGTTCCCCCCAAGCAAACTGTCCTGCCAAGTTTGGGCGGATCCTTGTGCAACGAACCAGAAGGCTCTGCAACTATGGTGATTCCTCCATCTACAACAACGAGCTGTTGGTAGGTGAAAGATTGCTTCTCTGCAAACCCAAGAAAAGCGTTGCGCAGCGCATAACCAGCCTCCGAATTCGGGTGGAAGACAGTCTCCCAAGGGTGAACCTTTGATCCAAAAGCAGCAAGATCAAGGACTGTGGTGCAATTGATTTCATATTCGCCCTCGTATGATGGCAAATATTTACGCAAAGGGTGATGGTCGACCAAGACGATGCGGACATCCACGCTCCCCAGCCCGGCGCCTACATCAACATTGATGGACTCTGCCGCACAAATGACGGACACGAGTGTGTAAAGACCAGCGAGCAGTGACTGTGCGTCATCCCAGCGGACTGACTTAGCTCCAGGAGATGGACCCTCCAGTATGGGACAGGCGGCAGCAACAACAAGGGTTGTGGGTTGTGAGGAAGTCTTGAGTTTGGATAGAACTGTTGTGAGAGGCGTCCGATTGGCAGCGGAGAGCGCCAAGGGGGATGAGGGACGGGGTGGCGCCGGGGGGAGAAGTAGGGATGGGGGATGACTAGACTGAGCCGCGACAGGCGCCATTTTGATTTGTCGGTTTGTTGGATGGTGGCTATCGAGCGCACACTATCTGGGGTGCAAGGTCTTGAGAAGAGGGAGGGGGTTAACGGTTTAGGAAATTTGAGGTTGGCAACCGACGTAAGAGCAGGAGCGCTGGAGCAAATGAGCAATATAGAAAAAAAAAATATATACTTTTAAAACAAAGACGGCTTATATCATTCCAGTGACCTTCTGTCGTCATGAGGCGATTTTGATAGCTGTGAGAGCTTCGTTTGAAGCCTGGAACTAGAGTTGTAGCCGAACCGTCGGCTGGAAGTGGGGTACTACCAATGCCACCAAACAGCAAATGCCACAGGCATTGGGCATTGCACATGGTAGACACTTGATGGCCTAAGGTATAAAGACTCTTTATCAATGACACTCACACGTGATCTTGCCAACACAGGGACCGAGAGCAGCGCCAATAGAACTGTTCTTCGAAGAGCATTCATTTGTCTCACTGGACAAATATCATGGTAGGGCAGCGCATATAGATTGCCTTGTCAATTATCTATAACCTGACTGGCTTGTAAATGGCGCCTAAGCAGACCATGAGGATTTTAAACTCGCAGGGGCTGGTTGATATGGAAGTCTAATATTGACTCGCCTATCCAAACGAGGGGGTGGAATTTTCGTTTCAACGGTCGCTATTCTTCCTCCTTGCCTGATGTAGACACCAAAGCATTTTAGAACCCGATCTTTCGTAACTTATGTAGTGTGAGCTTCACTATCCATGTTTGCCGATGCCATAAATAACCCCGTCAATCGACATTTTACGAAATATTTGTCTCGAACCAAAAGGTGCTCGAGTATCTAGATATTGATTCCATTAAAACCTTCACGTATGGGCCTCAGCCAGGCAATTAACTCGAGAACATCCCAACACCTTGTTACAGGGAGGTTACATACAGTTTGAGGGCAACCAACAAGTACGGTGACTGGTCTGCTGCCTTGGACGAAAGCCTTCGCCATTGCCACAACCACGTGCAATTATTTAGTTATATAATTAATCATGCCCATTTGATCACTCCCTGCATTCATCCCTTCTTTACAAATGGGACGAGGACTACTGATCGAAAAAGAGTATGGGTTATGGAGGGAGGGTAGAAAGTAATCCACGATCAAAAGCAATGGACGGGCTCGATAATTTACATGTAGGAAGATGTGGGTAGATCCCGGGGTTTTGTATGACACTGTGAAGGTCACGATAGCAGCAGCTGCTAGGTCAGGTAAATCGTCTCTTGTTGTTTTGAAGGAAAATGCAAGTTCTGATACACGGGGAAATAGCTATGCCGGCCTCCGGGGCCGGCGCCTAGTGAATGTAATCCCTTGTGATAGCTTCAATGTTCCAACAGAAGATAAAAGTGGTCTTGCTTAATAATTAATGAGCCGTGCTTAAAACCAATCACTTGGTTGAGTGATCCCACTAGAGATTACCCCTCTCGCGTCATTACTGAACATGACAGTATAGGATTCAGCTATTTTAAGAACATACAATAATTCTATGTACAAAGACAAAACACACAAAGATAAGGGCGCTCTACTACCGCAAAGATTGATTTCCTTGAGCTTTGTAATAAACATGTAAATTTCCTCTGGTGGTGGCTCCTTGTAATGCCAACGACTGGACTCTAAGAAATAGAAAGTTGAAGCTGTGAGAGTGGTCGATTAATATCCTCCATGGCCAGTTGAGTAATGATGAGCTTGAACTGTTCATATATCTCTTGTACCTGCTGTAGAGCGACAAATTGAGGGTTGTACTTCATGAGAATTGTCATACTCTCCTTTTCTCCTGGAATGCAATGGATAACAAGGGGATAAATCTCATAGTTGTCGTTTTCGGCGTTATCAAGAAGTTTGAATATAGCCTCAGAGCCTCTACTGACTTCTTCCTGTTTTATTGATGGCTGGACAATGAACATGTGTCGGAGGTCGCAAGCTTCCCGTGTCCCCTCGCTAAGTTTTGAAATATTTTGCAAGCCATAGTGCCCAAAAGGAATCATAGCATTGGCTTGCTCTTGTATGTTGGCCACAAATTGCTTGATCGTGCATGACTTGTCTATGCGGACACGCACGGGGACATACGAATGTGTTGGACCAACGATCTTCTGAATGTTTGGAACGGGAGCGTTACGTCCAGAAAGAAGACACCCAAACAAAACATCATCAGACTGGAGGTTTTGAGAAATGAGTAGTGCCCAGGCAGCTCGCAAGAAGCTCTGTAATGTTGCATGAGTGCTAAAGTAGCCGGGATATCGAAATTCTCCAATAAACTGCTTTGAAGATCTGGTACTTGATAGTTTTGTACTGGTATCAGGAAATTTAGCCCTGCCTGAACCTTCAAGTTGCGTCAACCAAAAGCGTTGCATATCATCAGGGTTCGTCGAGAGTGTGTAGTCGATAAAGTTTCGGAAAGGAACGGGGGCAGAGGGCTTTTGTCCATTAAAGGATCTGTGAAGAATATCGAACATCGCGTCAACCGAAACTCCATCGTACAAAGAGTGGTGGAGATCCCATATTAAATAATTTTGGTACTCTTCAGAAGCAAAAGTAAAAAACGACAAGGGTGTCCCATAGCCTATGTTGGCCCGAGGTATGTTCAGGACATCCCTTAGTGGGAATCCTTCGACTTGCCGCCAAGTAGGCTTCTCATCGAGCACGACCTGCATAGGGCCGAACTTGGAAAGAACAATACGTGTGCGCAGAATATCGCACAAAGAGACAGTGAAGTCCAAAGCATTTTGAAATCGAGCCAGATCAATGTTCTGATGTAACTCAAGAACATAGCGTGTGAAGTGACAACCCGGTTGTCGTATTGCGTATTCAACAAGACTTTCTTGTACTGGTGTACATGGGTATGCATCCTGAATGTCAGTAGAGTCAATTTGACACTGTTCAACCGTCTCTTGGATTATATTTGATCGAATAACATTCGGGATTAAATCCCAAGGCTTTGTTGTTGAATGCTGCTTTTCTCTTGTAAATGATGCAGCAGCGGCAATCTGGCTGAGGTGGGGATCATTAAAAATTGTGGCGACAGTAAGGGTTATTTCATGTTCAGCTGCCAGAGTAACCAATTCGATAGCGTGAATTGAGTCGCCACCTAATGCGAGAAAGCTGTCATCACGGCCAATGATATCATTGGGGAGTTTGAGAATTCTCGACCATAGACTTTGTAGCTTCCTTTCCATTTCTGTTTCTGGCGCTTTGTAGCTGTTTTTACGGAGTGCATAAACAGCTATCTCATCTTGCTTCAGAGAAGCCGCCATTGATTGGAGACCTGCTCGGTCTAATTTCCCGGAAGGCAGAGAGGGTAGATATTGGCAAGGAATATACAAGCTCGGGATCATGTAGTGAGGTAACGATCCACGAAGCTTGCTGATCATTGCCGTTATCTGACTCTCCAAATTTGGAGTAAGTTGGAGGAAGGTTGTTCCGTAATCGGAAGTATTGATCGCATCTTCGTCAACCGAAAAATAGGCAACTAGACTGGATGTGTGGTCCGTTCTAATAACACCAACAGCCACTTGTCTATTCCCACCGCCAAGAACAGTGCGGATATTTTGCTCTATCTCGCTTAGCTCAATGCGTAGTCCACGAATCTTTACTTGCGTATCTTTGCGACCAACATATTCAACCGTACCATCTGGATTGTAGTATCCAAGATCGCCTGTCTTGTAGAATCGGTTCCAGAGCGGAGATTCTCGACGTGGCACCCAGGTAGGCAGTGGGGTTACTGTGGAATGTTTGGTCTGGGCGGAGTCGGAAAGATATTCTTGCAATAGAGTTGGACCTTGAATAACAATCTCACCAGTGCAACCTATGGGTGCTAGTCGGTGAGGATCCTCCGGCTCCACAATCCAAAGGGACCCCCCGACTGGGCGACCGATTGTGACTGGGGAGTCATTTTGAGATGTCCATTCATGGATGCTACTTAGCACACAAGTCTCGGCGGGCCCCCATCCATTGAGAAGGCGTACCTTTCCATACCATGTATTGAATACGTCTTGGTCCACAGCCTCACCAGCTAGGAGAAGAAGTTGGAGGGAAGGCACTTCTTGTGGCTTAATGGTACGTGCGAACGTAGGAGTAAGATAAGCCCAATTCACGCCCATGTCTTGTATGAATTCTTTGAGATTGTTCATCCTATCATGTTCAGATGGAATGCAGACGCAAGCTCCAGAGATCAAAGCACCAATTATCTCGCCAACGGACACATCAAAGACGAACGCGGAAAACTGGAGAAGCCTTACTCCGGGACGGATACCAAGCCTTGTGCCAATTGCTATCTGGCTAGTACAGACAGAGCGATGTTGCATAACAACACCCTTGGGAGTGCCAGTTGTGCCTGATGTGAAGAGAACGTAGGCGGGGTTATGGGGCGAGGCATGGGTGATTGGAAGAGCCATGCTGAGTCTTTTAGATCTCTTTTCCAACTTTTTATCCAAAGATGTGGAAAGTTCAACAATGTGTGGAATTAGGCCATTCAAAGCCTTGGAGTGTGTGGACGAGGTTAATGCAACCTTGGCGCCGGTCTGCTGCACAATTTGCCCAAGGAGTGCTGGAGGGTGAGATGGATCAAGGGGCACCCATGCACCTCCAGCCTTGTTGATAGCGAGGATTGCGACAACAAACCACGCTGACTTCTCAAAGCACACATGAATCAAGTCCCCGGGCCGAACTCCGAAGCCATCGATAAGAAGGTGAGAGACCCTGTTTGAAGCTTTGTCAAGTTCGCCGTAAGTAAACTCTTTATCCCATGAAGCCACGGCAATATCGTTGGGTTGACGCCGTGCTTGTTTTGAGAAGAGCTGATGTACACAGTCATCAACAACAGTGAGATTGCCACTCAGTTGGTTCCATTCAATTGCCTTCTGCGTGTCCCAGGGGCCGGTGATACTGATAGTATCAAGTAGCGCATCTTGTTGTGTACCCAACTGCTCAACAACATGGTTGAACTGCTCGGAGAATGATTGAAGAACCGACTCATTTACGGAATTGCAATCATAAACAAACTCTACATCGATGGAGTCGTCAAGGACCTTGCACAAACAAACAAGAGGATAACTAAAGTATCCGTCCAAGGCTTGGTTGGCATGAAAGGTATTAGGCTCCATCGGGACAAACATAGCGTCTTCTGGCTCTTCTCCGGCGGGAACCCCTTGTATTGGCTGAATAATAAGCAAGCTAGAGAAGTCGCAAGCTTCCTTAGCCTCCGGGCTAACGTTAGAAATGTTGCGTAGACCAAATTGCTCGTATGGTACCATATCGGAAGCCTGTTGTTGAACACCTTGAAGGAATTTTGAAATCTTATTTTTCTTGTTCAGTCTTACTCGCACGGGGACTGTTGCTATGGTTGGCCCAGGCATGCTATCAATGCCAGGTAAAGGCGCTTGTCGACCAGACACTGTCGTGCCGAAGCAGACGTCGTCGGAGTCAGAATATCGAGCCAGCATAATAGCCCATGCTGCACGAATAACGGTTGCCCTAGTGAAAGAGTTATCTGTAAACTTGCGGAATGGTGTGCTTGTCTTAAGAACGCGGCTGGACTGGGTTTGAATGGAGGATGATGCCCGAGGGAAGAGTGCAGGTCTAGCACCCTTGAGCTGTGAGACCCAGTATTCCCTAGCAGCAGCCTCGTCAATCATGGTAATATAGTTGATAAACCTAGAGTATGATGATAGAGCCGGAGCTGATACACCTTGGTAAATGCTATTCAAAATTCCCAAAGCAATATTCAGGCTCCAACCATCAAAGATGGAATGATGAGCAATGAGTATAAAAAAGCGTTGCTCAAGTCTGTCGGTAACAAGGGCATACCGGCAAAGCCTGGAACCATATTGCATATGGATTGAACGGTTAGAAGCCATAAATGACTCAATGTCAAAGACATTGTCCGTATCCTCCCATTCGGGCTGCTCTTTGACAATGGTTTGAAGGGAGAAACCATGCTGAATGACTATCCTTGTACGCAGGTTACTGCAGAGCTTCAAAGTTTGATTCCACGCCTCCTTAAATCGTAAGGTGTCAACTTTGTTGGACAACTGGTAGACATATTTGGCAGTGTAGGACCCGGGCTGTTTCACTGCCAAGGCCATGAGACCTTCTTGAAGACTGGAGCAAGGGTACACATCCTCAAAATCTTCTTGGCTCGAGAGCTGGCACTGGTTTCGCAGGCTCATTTCAATTTCGCTTATATCCGACGACAATAAACTGAAGGGCTGCGTCTCGTATGAAGTTCCATCACTCTCCGTTAGTTTGCTGGCAACAGCAAACAGTCGAGGATCTGCAAAAATATCGCCAACGGTAATTTCCAAACCAGACTTGCGGGCGAGCGTAACAAATTGGATGGCAGTAATGGAGTCGCCTCCGATACGAAGGAAACTATCGTTGCGGCCAATGGATTCTGCTGGTATCTTCAAAATGAGCGACCATCCTTTTTGAATGCGAAACTCCATTGGTGTTTGCGGCGGACACTTTTCACTATCGGCAAGAGAGTATGCGCCTAATGATTTCTGATCGATTGCAGATCCTAGGCGTTTGAGTGTGCTTCTGTCCAGCTTTGTAGACGTAATAAAGGGCATGAACCGGCAAGGAAAAAAGATGGTTGGAATCATATAGCTCGGCAACATTATTGACACATGACTGAGGTCTGAGGCAATCTTAGCCTTGAGATCAGCCGTCATGGGCAGTAGAATTTCATCGATATCCGCAACCGTGGTTAATGTGCGACTCTCTTCAGTGAAGCAGAGGTATGCTGCAAGGGCGAGTCCGGCATCATTCTTTATCACTTCAACCACAAGCTGTCTAACATCCGGAAATGCTGTGTACAGCTGGTGCTCAACCTCACCGAGTTCGATTCGAAACCCACGGATCTTCACTTGGGTATCTTTGCGGCCAATGTACGTTACAGTTCCGTCAGCATTGTAGAATCCCAAGTCGCCAGTCTTATAGAGTCGATCCCAATGAGGTAAGTCGGTGTTCGGTGTCCATTCAGGCAAATGAGTTACTATCGCATGAGTAGTTTCAGTCGGACTAGAAAGATACTCGCGCAGCACGGTTGGCCCTTGAATAACAATTTCGCCAACGCAGCCTATTGGTGCTAGCATTTGGACATTTTCCGGGTCAACAATCCAGGTCAAGCCACCCACAGGTCGTCCGATTGTGGTTGGTGCTTCTGATGGCGAAGTCCATTCATGAATACTGCTAAGCACACAAGTCTCTGCAGGTCCCCATCCATTCAATAGGCGAACTTTGCCGTACCATATATCAAATACGTCTTTGCTGACAGCCTCACCCGCCAGAAGTAGGAGGTCAAGATTGGGAACATCGTCTGGATCAATTGTGCGAGCAAAGGACGGGGTCAGAAAGGCCCAATTGACATTCTTTTGGCGAATGAAACCCGGAAGATTGCCTATGCGTTCATGATCCGACGGAACGCAGACGCAAGCACCTGAAAGAAGTGCACCGAAGATTTCACCAACCGACACATCAAAAACATAGGCCGAAAATTGTAAAATTCTAACGCCGGGCTCTGTTCTTAGCCTTTTACTGATGGCCATTTGACTGGTACAGACAGATCTGTGTTCCATAACTACCCCCTTGGGAGTACCAGTACTTCCTGATGTGAATAAAACATACGCAACATCACTAGGTGACACATGGCCGGGTGGCGGGCGCATACTTAGCCTCTTTGATCGCTTCTCGAGCTTTTTGTCCAAAGACGCCGAAAGCTCAACAACATATGGTACGAGTTCGGAACATATTGCGGCCTGCTTGGACGAAGCGACTGCAATTTTGGCTCTTGTTTGCTGAATGATCTGCTTGTGACGAGATGAAGGATGAGACGGGTCTAGAGGCACCCATGCAGCACCAGCTTTGTTGATAGCAAGAATCGCAACGATAAACCATGCGGACTTCTCAAAGCAGACGTGAATTAGATCACCAGACTGGACTCCAAACCCATTTATAAGAAGATGAGAGAGTCTGTTTGAAGCCTTGTTCAACTCGTCATAAGTGAACTCTTCATCCCAGGCCGAGACAGCAACGTCATTAGGTTGAAGCTTTGCTTGTTTCGCAAACAGCTCGTGGATACACGCGTTCACTGCCCCGTCGTCGCATTTATTCCATTGGAGCAGTCGCTGGATATCCCCAGGGCTAGCAACATTGATATCACCGAGAGTTAAGTTCGTGTCTTGAGTCAGCTGTTGGACAACGTGGTCGAATTGCTGGGAAAATGTCTGCAACACTGATTCATTGACCAATTTGGAGTTGTAGACAAATTCCAAATCTACCCGATTATCCAGCACCATGCACAAGGCAACAAGTGGATAGTTGAAATAGTCACCAGGTGCTTTGTTTGGATCATATGCATCAGGATCAGTAGTGGTGAATATGGAGTCGTTGGGGTTCTCTCCAGAAACTGCCGTTTGCATTGGCTGAATAACAAGTAGGCTCGAAAAATCACATGCTTCTTTAGCCTCCGGACTAACATTAGCAATATTGGGTAGACCAAATTGCTCGTAGGCGACCATTTCCAAAGCCTGACGCTGAACATTTTGGAGGAAATCTAGTATTATGGCATTCTTGTCCATCTTAATTCGAACTGGGACGGTGGCGATAGTTGGCCCGGGTGTGCTTTCGATGCCAGGAAAGGGCGCGTGGCGTCCAGAGATCGTGGTACCAAAGCAAATGTCATTGGAGTCACAATAGCGAGCCAGCAAGATAGCCCAGGCGGCGCGCAGAATGGTTGCCGTTGTAACATGGTTGTCTGAAGGCTCCTGAAATTGCATGCTGATTCTCATGCTGCAACTAGTAGGTTTGGCCTGCACAAAAGCCGTCCTAGGGAATGAAGCTCGTTCAGCCCCAGCTAACTGAGATTCCCAGTAGGATTTCGCTGCAGATTCTTTCAATTGAATTGTATAATTGATGAACCTCGAGTATGGTACTGGTTTCTGGATAGCTGACCCCCGATATATGCTATGCAGCATACCCAGGGCGATGGTCATACTCCAGCCATCGAAAATGGCGTGATGTGCGATGAGCACGAAAAAGCTTCGACCATTACCATCCGTAACCAATGCATATCTGCAAAGGCTTGACCCATAATTCATAGAAATGTTCTGAGTAGAGTTCAAAAAGGAATTGAGGTCAGTGCCACCCAGCGTAGGTTCCCATTCAGGCAGGTTGCTGATGACAGTTTGTATAGTGATGTTGTTATGAATAATGATGCGAGTACGCAAGTTGCTGCAGGCATCCAAGGTCTTATCCCATGCGTCTTTAAAGCGTACGGTATCAACTGTTGAGCGAAGTTGGAAAACATACTTGGCAGTGTATGAACCAGGTTGCTTAACCGCCAAGGCCATTAGACCCTCTTGGAGACTGGAGCAAGGATATGCATCCTCTATATGTTCGGTGCTAGAAAGATCACATTGATCTTGAATACTAGATTTTATCGAACCAATGTTTATTGGCAGCAAGGTAAACGGCTGTACCGTGTACGTTTCTGCCTCCTCTTCAGTGACTTTAGCGGCCACAGAACGGAGGCGAGGATCGGCGAAGATATCCTTCACTGTAATCGATAGTCCCGAGTCACGCGCAAGGGTGACGAACTGGATAGCACTAATAGAATCACCGCCAATGCGCAAAAAACTATCATCTCTGCCAATACTCTGAGTAGGGAGCTTGAGAATTGTCGCCCATGCTTGCTGAACACGAATTTCCATGGGTGTGATGGGAGATCGCTTCTCTCCATCAGCAAGAGAATAGTTGCGCAACAGCGTTTGGTCCAAAGTAGATGTTAAGCGTTTCAGGCTACCCCTGTCTAGCTTGGTCGATGTGATGGATGGCATAAATCGACAGGGGAAAAAGATTGTCGGAACCATGTAACTTGGCAAACTGATAGACATGTTGCCGACAGCTGACACAATCTCATCCTTGAACTCGGCTGTGGCAGGGAGCAGAATATCGTCAATCGCCATGGTCGCGGTTGACAATCGACTATCATCATTAAAACAAACATAAGCTGCCAGTGTAACCCCGGCCTCTCCCCTGAACATTTCAACCGCAACTTGCCGAGCACTTGGCAAGGAGGTACGCAGATGATGCTCCACCTCTCCCAGTTCGACACGAAGACCTCTGATCTTCACTTGTGTATCTTTGCGACTGACAAACTCGATTGTCCCATCAGTATTATAATAGCAAAGATCGCCCGACTTGAAGAATCGATTCCAATATTGCGAGGCGGAATTTGGAGCCCAGGCTGGCATTCTGGCTATAGTGGACTCCGCGGTACGGACAGGGTCGGCCAAATATTCTCGTAGCAAGGTCGGACCTTGGATAACTACCTCTCCGATACATCCTATAGGGGCAAGCCTCTGGGGGTCCTGAGGGTCAACAATCCAACAATAGCCGCCGACAGGGCGACCAACAGTTTGCGGCGACTCATCTTTGCTATGCCACTCATGAAGGGTACTGAAAACACAAGTCTCTGCAGGGCCCCAACCAGTAACAAGACGAGTCTTTCCAACCCAATTCTCAAATACGTCGTTACTGACGGCTTCTCCAGTGAGAAGAAGTAATTCAAGGCCAGGCATAACGTCCGGGTCCAAGGTGCGAGCAAATGAAGGGGTTAGATAAGCCCAATTAACGTTGAAATCGTTGACGAATTCCTCCAGGCCACTGAGACGGGTCTCTTCGGAAGGCACGCAAATCGTGGCACCAAAAATCAAAGGCCCAATAATCTCACCAATGCAGAGATCAAAAACAAACGAAGCGAATTGAAGAATGCGGACAGTTGATGACAAGCCAAGGCGTTTTCCAATAGAGCTTTGGCTAGTGCACACAGCACCATGCTGCATCACTAAACCCTTGGGTGTTCCAGTGCTTCCGGAAGTGAATAATACATAGGCAGCCGCATCGGGGGTAATTTTGACGTCCATTGCCTTAGTCTGAGTTCCTAATCTATCCCGAAGGAGAGAGTCAAGTGTAGAGGACACTTCAAGTAAGTTAATTGGAAGTTCAGTACATTTTGCAGATGTAGTAGATGAGACTAGCAAGAGACTAGACTCAGTTTGCTGTATAATCTGCTGTTGGCGTTGTGGCGGATGTGAGGGGTCCAATGGAACCCAAGCAGCACCGGCCTTATTAATAGCAAGAATCGACACAAAGAACCATAATGACTTCTCAAAGCAAACGTGTACAAGATCACCAATCTTGACACTTGCTTCATTTATCAGATGAGTAGCTAGCCTGCTAGCTGACCGGTTTAGTTCAGCGTAGGTAAGCTGGCCATCCCATGCCACGATAGCAGGTTTGTCGGGTCGCTCAACGGCATGCTCCTCAATGAGTTCATGAATACATGAGCGAAGAATTTCCGGTTCTTCACCATTATACTCGAGAGCTCTAGAAACATCCCAGTCACTCGAAATCTGGAGGGCACCCAAAGTAAGGTCCGGTTCTTTGAGTAACTGCTGAACAACAGTATCGAAATGGTGTGTGAGACTCAAGAGCTGATCATTAGAGAGAATCTCAGGGTCGTAAATGAAAACTAATTCAACCTGGTCTTCATGAGCAAAAGCCTGTGCCACTAGGGGATAAGTGAAGTATCGCTCGGCTGCCTCCTCGTCTGAATACGCCTGGGTATCGCTTAGGAGAAGGGGAGCATTGTCCCCGTTATCACTTCCACGTTGTGCAGGTTGAATTACAAGTAAACTGGAAAGCTGGCAAGCATCCCTGGCTTCATGGCTCAGCTTAGAAATGTTTTGTAGACCGAATTGCTCATATTTGGTCATTTCCGAGGCTTGTTGCTGGACGCTTTGCAAGAAGCTTGCAACTTTACAGCCTGGATCGATTCGTATCCTGATTGGGATCGTGGCGACGGCTGGTCCCGCCATCATTTCAATACCGGGAACGGGAGCTTGGCGACCTGATATAGTCGTTCCAAAACAAATGTCATTATTGTCGCTGTATCTAGCCAAAATGAGAGCCCAGGTCGCCCGAAGAATGGTAGCTTTGGTGATTGAAGTAGATGGGGTTTTAGGAAATTTGATGATGCGCTTCAGTATATGCGCGGTATTCTTTGATGTGCTGCGAGAATTGGTACGTGGGAATGTACATTGCTGTGCGCCTTGTAGCTGGGAATTCCAGTATTCAGATGCTACTTTTTGGTCTAGATTGGTGAGATAGTTGATAAAGCTGGAATATGGCTTTAATGAAGGGATGGCCCTGTCTTCATATATGCTGAACAGCACATTAAAGACAACGTTCAAACTCCACCCATCAAACACAGAATGATGAATAGCCAACACAAAGTGACGTTGGCCATTCTCCTCAGTGACAACTGCATAGCGGGAAAGTCGTGAGCCATACTGCATCCTCATATCTTTCACACGGCCCATAAAAGCACGCAGGCTGAGGCCATCAGTGGGTTCCCACGTCGCTCTTTCTCGCAAAATGCATTGATAGGAGCTTCCATCTTGGGCTATGATGCGCGTGCGGAGATTTTCGCATATATCGACTGTCTTTTCCCATGCTGCTTTGAAGCGTGGGAGATCAATTTCGTCAGGTAGGCGATGAACATTTTTTGCAATGTATGAACCAGGCTGTTTTGCAGCAAGAGCTATAAGCCCCTCTTGAAGGCTTGAACAAGGATAGATGTCCTCAATTATATCCTTACTATACAATTCGCAATCTCGTAGAACCACTGACTTCAAGGAGGTTATTTGGCTGTTATTCAGCATCATGAACGGTTCAATTTCGTAAGAAAGCACCCCTTTGTCAGAGCTCATCTTTGACGCAACGGCCAGGAGGCGGGGATCAGCGAAAATATCGCTTACCGAAAGGGTGAGTCCTAACTCGCGAGACATGGTGACGAGCTGAATTGAGGTAATTGAATCACCACCTAGGCCAATGAAGCTATCATCCCGTCCAATCGCCTCGACGGGTATTCTCAGAACATCAGACCACATTCTCTGTAGCTGTGCCTCCATTGGGCTCTTTACAGCTTGCTTTTTGCTGCCAACAAGGGAATACTGAGATAGCGACTCTCTATCAAGGGCGGCCGTAAGAGTGCGAAGTGCCGCCCTATCCAACTTGGCAGAAGCGGAGGATGGTATATAACTGCAAGGAATAAATACAGTCGGAACCATGTACCTTGGGAGTGCTGAATTCAGGTTTCTAATCATAGAAGTTATTTGAGTCTCGAGCTGGGATGTCAATGGTAGAAAAACTCGGACGTTTGAACCAGCGTACTTCTTGAAACTAAAGTAAGCAATGAGGTTGGTGCTGCCACTGTGGGATTCAAATATGTCGACCACGACTTGATCAATATCACTTAGAGATACCCCCACTTGGTATTCGATTTCACCAAGCTCGATACGGAGACCACGGATCTTTACTTGCGTGTCCTTTCTTCCGATATACTGGATTGTGCCGTTATAGTTATACTTGACTAGATCTCCAGTCTTGTAAAACCTGCACCTCATATGATCAAAAGAAGAGGGAAGCCAATCTACTTCTTCAATAAAGGCCTGGGCAGTCTTTTCTGGGTCATTAAAATATCCAAGTGACAATGTAGGCCCTTGAACAAGCAGTTCACCAATGCAACCCACAGGCGTCAAACGATGGTGATCTTCTTGGTCAACAATCCAGCAAATGGAGTTTTGGCTTTTACCAATTGTCGATGGCGAATCGCCATTAGATTTGACAGTATAGGATGTAGCGTCAACACAGGTTTCAGTTGGTCCGTAGGCATTAATGAGCTTGACATGACCGTACCATGTCTCCAAATTGTCTCTTGTCATTCCTTCTCCGCCCAAAATTAACGTAGTCAATCCAGATGCATCTTCAGGTCTTAATGTTCTCGCAAATGACGGAGTTAGCATTGCGACATTAACCTGAGCATCCTTGATAAAATCATGCGTATTCTCTAGGCGAGAACTGTCCGAAGGTATGCAAATAGCACCGCCAAATACAAGTGGCGTGAATATTTCAGCAATACTACCGTCGAAGATATAGTTGGAAAACTGTAAAACGCGTGAATTTGAGTCCAGGCCATATGCAGTTCCGTGTCCTTTTATACTCGAGCATAGTGCAGAGTGTTGAATAATAACTCCCTTCGGCTTTCCCGTAGAACCAGATGTGAATAGTACATACGCTGGTCGCTGAGGATTAGACTTAGGAAGACTCGTATCCGTACTGCTCGGCTGAGGCAGCTGGTCCATGAATGAATCCGAAACGCAGATATAGTTCGATGTCATGTTTGGGAAGCATGCCGTCGTGTTGGGTGACAAAACAACAAACTGAGCGCTGACCTCATCGCAAACTGCCTTTCTTCGAGTAGATGGGTGCGAAGGGTCAAGTGGTAAATAAGCAGCACCTGCTTTCATAATTGCAAGCATTACCACTGGCACCCATTTAGATTTCTCGAAGCACAAGGGTACAATTGTGTCTGCTTCGACGCCGATTTTGCATAGATAGTACGCAAGTTGAGTCGACATCTTATCTAACTCCTCATATGTGAGGTTTCCGCCTGCAGAATAGATAGCCTGACGTTTTGGATTCCACACAGCCTGGCTCCAAATAAGGTCATTCACGCATGCGTTGATGGTTTCTGGGGTTCTTTCGCTATTCCATTGGTAAATCTGCTCGGAATCATGAGGACTGAAAAGATTGATTTGTGAAATAGCCATGCTGGTGTCTGTGGAGGATAACTGGCATACCACATGTTCGAAGTGTTTGAATATCCATTCTATCTGCTGAGAGGCAACCCACTGGGCGTCGTAATGGGCCAGAATCGTGATGGCCCCTTCGTCCCCAAGTAAACATTGGACCACAAGTGGATAGGTGTCATATTTTTCATCCGGCATCTCCACGTCGTCACTCTCGGCGTTTATTAGTTTGAATACCGCATCAGGGTCAGCCTTGACCTTCCCAGAAGGCTGAATGATCAAGAGGTTGTGAAAGTCACACGCTTCCCGAGCGACACTTCCCATCTTGGAAATATTCTGCAAGCCGATATGCTCGAATGGTATCATAGAATTGGCCTGGCTCTGCACATTTGATAAGAACTCAGCGATAGTAGCGGTAGAGTCTATGCGTATTCGCACAGGCACAGTGGCAATTGTTGGACCAGCAATCGCCTGAATACCCGACACAGGGGCGTTACGTCCGGAAACAGTGCTTCCAAAAACAACATCGTCAGCCTGGACATATCTTGCTATAACAAAAGCCCAAGCAGCACGCAAAATGTTTGGAATGGTGATATCGGCAGTGAGATTTGTTGATATCTTAATGCTCCTAGAAAGCTTCTGAGGTGAGCAAGTCTCAAGCAGCTTAGTACGGTTTTCGGGGAACTTTGTCGTATTTGCCCCTTCCAATTGTGATAGCCAGAAGCCACGCATTTCATCCAAATCAGTGGACATGGTATATTCGACGTAGTTGCTGAAGGGGAGAGTCTTGTAATGACCCGGCTGAGAGTATGCCTTTTGTAGAATGTCCAACATACATCCCAGGGTCCATCCGTCATATATGGAGTGATGCAGATCCCATACAAGGTATTTTTCGACATTATCATGGGCAAGCATGAAGTAGGATAGGGGAGTTCCATAACCAACACGGGCCAAGGGTAATTGTAGAGCATCCTGAAGGGATAACATTTCACGTTGACGCCATGTCGGCCCATGCTTCAGGACTATTTGAGAAGATCCATGTGAGGAATGAATAATACGCGTGCGTAAATTAGCACATGATAAAACCATTGTCTCCAAAGCAGACATGAACTGAGTCAAATCCACATTAATCAACTGAAGAATAAAGCGTGCCATGTATGAGCCCGGCTGTTTGACAGCCAGAGCCATGAGGCCCTCTTGAAGACTGGTGCAAGGGTACGCATCTTCGATATCGTTAGAAGTAATGATACCGCACTGGTCCCGGGCTGCCTCTTTCACATCAGTGACCTCATCACTAGATAGTATACTAAATGGTTTAACTTCATCCATCAGCGCATCGTCAGTCTCAATGATCTTAACCGCAACGGAGCGAAGACGAGGATCAGTAAAGACATCCTTGACAGTAGTTATCAAACCAGACTGCCGCGCCAACGTAACGAACTGGATAGCAGTGATCGAGTCGCCACCAATACGAAGAAAGCTATCATCACGTCCAATGGAGTAGGTAGGGATATTCAGTATTGTTGACCATAGTTGTTGTATACGGGCTTCCATGGGTGTCTGAGGGACGCGTTTATCACTACCAGCAAGAGAGTATTTAGTCAATGATGCCTGTTTGATGTTTGCCGTTGTGCGTCTGAGGGTGCCTCTATCCAGCTTTGTTGATGTGATGGATGGCATAAACTGGCACGGGAAGAAGATTGTAGGGATCATATAGCCAGGCAGGGTGATAGACATGTGCCCGATGGCGACCGCGATTTCACTCTTGAGATCGTCGGTCATAGGAGAGAGGACTTGATCAGCAGCCAGACCGCCGCTAGACATTCGAGTTTCATTATTGAAACAGAAATATGCTGCAAGAGTAGTAGTGGTATCTCCTTTGAATACCTCTACTACGGCTTGTCTAACATTTGGCAGAGCCAGGCGGAAGTGATATTCAACTTCACCCAGCTCTACACGAAGTCCGCGGATTTTCACCTGTGTATCCTTGCGGCTAACGAACTCGATAGTGCCATCAGGGTTGTAATAACATAGGTCTCCGGATTTAAAGAATCGTTTCCAATTTGCCATTGTCGCATTAGGTGCCCAAGATGGAAGGTCTGTGACAGAAGAGGCAGCAGTTCGGATTGGATCGGCCAGATATTCTTGAAGCAGCGTTGGTCCTTGGATAACTACCTCTCCAATACAGCCGATTGGAGAAAGATTCTGGGGGTTGTTGGGGTCGACAATCCAACAGTATCCACCAACAGGTGTACCAACAGTTTGTGGGGACTCGTCTTTAGTATACCACTCATGAAGAGTGCTAAACACACACGTCTCAGCCGGACCCCAACCAGTAACCAGACGCAGTTTCCCAACCCAGTTCTCAAACACATCCCTGCCAACAGCTTCTCCAGTAAGAAGAAGAAGCTCTAGATTTGGCATGTCTTCGAAGCTAAGGGTTCGCGCAAAAGACGGTGTTAAGAATGCCCAGTTAATATCCATCTCGTTAATAAACTGGCTGATACCATTCATACGGGTCTCCTCCGATGGTACGCATAGCGTAGCTCCTGAGATCAGCGGTGCAATAATCTCGCCGATGCAGAGATCAAACACAAAAGAAGCAAATTGCAATATTCTGACCTGGCGAGTAAGCCCAAGCCTGTTGCCAATAGCAGTCTGACTTGTACAGACGGCACCATGCTGCATCACAAGACCCTTTGGAATACCTGTGCTTCCAGATGTGAATAGGACATATGCAGCATGATGGGGGGCAACCCGAGTAACCGGTGTTAAAGTAGACTGCCCCATAGCTGTAAGATCTTTATCGAGGGCTGCTGTGATCTCTACCACATTCGCAATTGAACCTTTACACTTCTCAAGGTTTCCAGGTGATATCAAGGCAAGGTGAGCACCGGTTAACCCTATGATCTGCTGTAGCCGCTGAGGTGGGTGCGAAGGGTCCAACGGAACCCACGCGGCACCAATCTTATTAACAGCTAAAATAGCAACGAAAAACCAAACGGATTTCTCAAAGCACACGTGAATAAACTCCCCAAGTTGATCTCCAAATTTATCATGTAGGTAGTGAGCCAGCCTATTTGCTGCTATATTCAGCTGGGAATATGTAAACTGGCCATCCCATGCATCAATAGCAGTAGCATTAGGATGGATCCTAGCTTGCTCCTCTATAAGCTGGTGGACGCATGACTGAATTATCTGGGGCTCTTCTGGATTGTAGCTTAGAGCAGTGTGCAAGTCCCAATCGCTCGTAAGGGAAACTGTACCCAATTCTGTATCAGCCCTTACGAGCAATTGTTGAACAGTTGCAGTAAAGTGGTGAGATAGTGCCTCCAGCTGTGACTCTGGTACAATGTTCGGGTTAAAAATAAGAAGGAGTTCAACATGATCATCATGTGTAAGACACTGAATCACCAACGGGTATGTAAAATAACCTTTCAGTGCCTCGTCATCTCTATAAGCGCCATTACTAGCAGAGAGTAAAGTATCTGCTGGCTGCAAATCACCTTTTGCAGTCAAATGCTGCACAGGCTGAATAACCAGCAGACTGTTGAAGTTGCAGGCTTCTTGAGCTTCTGTGCTAACTTTGGAGATATTGCGCAGACCATACTGCTCATATGAGACCATTTCTGTTGCTTGTTGCTGGATATCCTCTAGGAAGCTCGCAATTGATCTTTGCCAATCCAAACAAACGCGTACAGGAATAGTAGCAACAGCTGGCCCAGCCATTCTATCGATACCGTGAACAGCCGCATGTCGGCCAGAAACAGTTGTGCCAAAGCAAATATCATTCGAGTCGCAGTATTTAGCGAGAACCAATGCCCAGGCGGCGCGAAGAATTGTTGCCTTTGTCATAGAGCCACAGCTGGTTGAAGAAAGCGAGAAACTTGTCTGGATAGTGCGGCTATCCGAATTAGATTCAGGCGAAATATCCGTGCGAGGGAAAATGGAACGCTGAGCTCCATTTAGCTGGTTTTTCCAATAGTTATGCGCACTATTTTGGTCAAGCTGTTGAGTGTACTTGATAAAGTGGGCATATGGCTGGAGTTCTACAATTGGCTGCTTGTTAAAGATATTATTAAGCGTACCAAGTGCAAGATTCAAACTCCAACCATCAAAGATAGCATGATGAAGTATAAGCACAAAATAGGATTCGCCATTAGCTTGAGAAATAACTGCATAGCGACATAGTCGGGATCCATATTGCATTCCAAGACTTGAAGATGAATCCATAAAGGATTGTAGGTCAAGTCCATCGGTTTGCTCCCAAGACTCTGGCTCATCAATAACAGCTTGGAAGGATAGCCCGTTGTAGGCTATAATTCGGGTACGTAGGTTCGTACAGATATTGAGCGTCTTGCTCCAAGCAGCCTTAAAGTGGGCTTTATCGATAGTATGAGGGAGACGATAAACATATTTCGCAATATAAGAGCCTGGCTGTTTCACCGCCAAGGCCATAAGACCTTCTTGCAGACTGGTGCATGGATAGGCATCATCAATTGTTCCATCAGTAGATAACTGACAAACTTCTTGGATAGCTAGCTTAATTGCTTCAACTTCTCTTTCCGGTAGAAGGCTAAATGGCTCAGCCATGAGCAGATTATTGTCTTCGGACTTGGTGATTTTGGCTGCTACTGCAGATAATCGAGGATCAGCAAAGATATCCTTTACTGTAATAGATAGGCCAGCCTCCCGCGCAGAGGTAACAAACTGGATGGCTGTGATTGAGTCGCCACCAATGCGTAAAAAGCTATCATCACGGCCAATTGATTCTCGAGGAATATTCATGATTGATGCCCAAATCTCCTGGATATTCGCTTCCATCGGTGTCTCTGGCGCACGCTTCTTGCCATCTGCAAGTGAGTATATAGATAGCATATCTTGGCCAAGCCCTGCCACAATACGCTTGAGAGTGCCTCTGTCCAATTTTGTAGATGTAATAGAAGGCATAAATCTACAAGGAAAGAAGATAGTGGGAACCATATAGTTCGGCAAGCTGACAGACATATGGCTAATGGCTGTGACAATCTTGTCCTTGAGATCTGCAGTAAGAGGAAGAATAACTGAATCGGCACTCATTGTAGCATTGGATATCCGTGTCTCGTCATTGAAACAGAAATACGCAGCAAGAGTAATGTTAGCATCCCCTTTAAATACCTCGACCATCACCTGTTTAACACCCGGCAAGGCGGCACGGAGATGGTGTTCCACCTCGCCGAGTTCAACACGAAGTCCACGAATCTTCACCTGCGTATCTTTGCGGCTAACGAATTCGATAGTGCCATCAGGGTTATAATAACAAAGATCGCCAGACTTGAAGAATCGATTCCAGTGCGGCGAGTCGGTATTTGGCGCCCATGTGGGAAGTTTGGTTACAGTGGATGCTGCAGTTCGGATAGGGTCGGCCAAATATTCCCGTAGCAAGGTCGGGCCTTGAATGACCACTTCTCCAATACAGCCGGTAGGCGCAAGCTTCTGGGGATCCTGAGGGTCGACAATCCAGCAATAACCGCCAACTGGACGACCAACAGTTTGCGGGGATTCGTCTTTAGTATACCACTCATGCAGGGTGCTGAACACACAGGTCTCCGCAGGTCCCCAACCTGTAACAAGGCGAGTCTTTCCAACCCAGTTCTCAAACACATCTCGGCCAACAGCCTCGCCCGTAAGGAGAAGAAGTTCCAAACTAGGCATATCTTGTGGCTTAAATGTTCGTGTAAAAGATGGCGTAAGGTAGGCCCAGTTGATTTTCATAGTGTCAACAAATTCTTTTAGGCCGTTCATTCGAGTTTCCTCGGAAGGTACGCATAAAGTCGCACCAGCAATCAAAGGCCCAACAATCTCACCGATACAGAGATCAAAGACAAATGATGCAAACTGGAGGATTCGGACACTTGGTGTCAATCCAAGACGCTTTCCAATGGCGGTCTGGCTTGTACAAAGAGAACCGTGTTGCATAACTAATCCTTTTGGGGTGCCAGTGCTTCCAGAGGTAAACAGTACATATGCAGCATGGTTCGGTGTAACACCACAGGTTGG